>VWYH01010689.1:1389440-1407099 GCA_013399365.1 Pampusana beccarii
TTTTTTTTTTTTTTTTTTTTTAATCCAGCCACATATCTTACTTTCTTAAACTTGACAGTCATTTTTCAATAATGTAACTTCACTGAATAGTTTTTTGTTTTTTCATCTTCACTCTTGGGGAATTTCAATGAGAGAGTTAAATTACTTTTACGTGTAGTTGCTGTTACCAATATTTATGTGTCAGTTATCTACCATCAGTTTAATCAATTATAATTTTGTCAGTATACCTTTCCCAGATCAGTAAAGAGTTTTGAATCAAGCGTTGAGTTCGCGCAGTGGTGTACTCATAGACGTTTAAGCCATGGTTACATTGTCACTTTAGTCAAATGTAAGCCTGTACTGCCACGTAACAAGCTGGTTCCCACCTTCTCTCAATGGCTCATTCCCACCTGCTCATGTGTTTCGTAACAATGCTTGTGTAGTTGTTTAATGAGCCAAATCAAGAAAACTGAAGACAAACCAAGATGAAAACCAAACATCGCTTTGCAGACAGATGATTTCCATGAGCTGGATCATAGCACAGGAACATGAAGGAGATTTTAGGAGAAAAAGTGGGATCCCTTCATGTCTTATTAAAACAATGACAGTTTAATTCCATCAACCTAAATGGAGGCTGTCACACTAATATATGTTAATGTAAAGAAGTAAAGGATGTAAACACTGATGATAACATACATTAGTAATGTCAGAACCTAATATGATGACTAGTCAGGAGAAAACTTTATTACTGTTGTAATTGTATTTCTTGCTTCAGACAGAAGAATAGCCCTTAAAGAACATGGTGGAGGCATTAACTTCCGATAAAGTATTTTACTTTTGTACATTGCTCACTTCCTCCTTTCCTCCTCTTTTTTTTTTTTTTTTCCTGATGTTTGAAACTTCTCCATGTGTTAAGCTTGATTGTATAGTCAGCATTCTGAAAAATCCTAGTTTCTCTCTCCATTCTCTTTCATCTTATTACTGTCCATAAATAGAGATGAGCCAGGAAGGGGAAATAAGTATATATCTATAATTGTAACTGTATAAAAACAACTCTTGAAACATATTAATCACTGACTAATCTTCCATACTAATTTACCCCACTTGTCTAACAGAAGCTCTTTCCTCCTCTGATCTTTCCTATTCTGAGACGAAGACTTCGTGATCATATTCCTGACTAGCTGATGCAGCAAACTGGTATTATCATTTAGGCTGCAGCTTCCCGTTTCCCATTATATGACGACTGTCAACTTTATGCGTGATCATGAAAATGTATATCCTCATTTGGGAAAGGGAAGTGAAGAGAGTATTTTTGCTAAATGTGGTGACAATGTCAAAAAGAAACTGATTGCACTCTTATATTCTGCAAAGTATGAGAGAGGGAGGAGAGGTAAGTGAGACAGGATAGAAAAAGAGCAACAGCCTCGTACATGAATATTCTCACCTTCAACACAGCTAAGAACACAAAAGGCTGAATCGCAGGACCTTATACCCAGTCTTACTTCTGGCAGCCAGTGTCTAGGTTAAATACAGTTTAGTGGGATCCTTCCTCAACTAGGGAAATCAGGACTTGATTGTGAATTAAGACATTGTTTGACACTAACCCCCAAAAAGTACTCACTATCTGCCACTCCTCCTGAAGCTATGATATTACACAAATGAATCAAGCTTGCTGAGTAACTAACAAGTGTCAGGAATAGATGCAAGTCCCTGGCACAGCCAGCTCTTTATTTTGAAATCAGGGAAACATTTATCCTATATAGTTTCCACTTGGTAGCTGCAGAAACAAAATAAAAGATTGTGTGACCCACCGTTCTCTACAATGGCCCGTAAGTCAGATGGATTTGACCCCTCTCCACTGCTTTTCAGTTTGTCGTTCATTTATCTTGGTTGTCAGGGCTCTGTATTTCTTGGTGATGATGTAAAATGTGAAAATGCATCCTCTGCTGTGGCTGATTCTTATTTTTTAAAGGACAAAAATAGACTAAATCTACAGACACTTCCATGGGAAAAAAGAGAAAGGAACAAAATTATCTACTGTGCCTTGTCAACAGGATGTGTTTATCCCATTCCCTCCCTCCAAAAACCCCTGGAAAAATTGCTGTAACTATCATTTAAGCTACCGAAAAGGTAACGTGTTTCAATCTGCTAGTATTGTGTACTGGTTCAATGTATGTACACTAGGCTATTAAAATACTAAAGGAAAATATACTACTGTACCAAATGTATTTCAAAGTAAAATTGCCTTGGTCAATTTGTGTACTACCTTTCTGTATTGACTTCTTTTTTTTTTTTTTTAAACAATAAATTTGTTCCACCCTGTGTGTTCCCTCTTAAAAGTACTTCATTGAACAATTTCAGCTCCACACCAGTAACTCAGAATATTGTGTTGGTTTGTATTTTTTTCTGATACGGAGAAACATGAAAGATTAGACATTATCATTTCTCAGTACTTCCTTTCTGGAGGCACAAGTCTGGTTACTTCTGACAAAGAACTGTTTATCAAAAGATTCATGAGCATGCAATATGTTAAATGTATTTCAGAATGTGTTTTAAAATAAGTTGGCAGATGCTGAAATTTTGTTCGGAAGAGTAGCATGAATTTTTGACTCAGAGAAGAAAAATATCTTGGTAGTCAGCTGTGCAAGGTTAATAGACCAAATTATAGCCTCATTTAAGCTATTATAAATCCATAGCCACTGCTAGTGAATTTAAATCTAGACTAAGCTTAATGACAGGAAAATTGGGATAATACAGCAAGGGGAGATGCAGTTCACATGCTAATCAACAGAGCAGGGAGATACTGATGACTTCTGGTTACATGAAGAAAATATCTCTGAAAGGCTGGAGCTATGGCAGGACAGGCCATCAACACAAGCTCCAAAGTGCATGCACCCCTTCAGCTATTGAAACTTCACCTCAGACTTATGAAATGGAAAGGAACACTGTTTATCTGCTCCAGATGTCAGTTGTGGAAGTCTCCTCTTACTCCTTTGTTCCCCAATTTCTATATTACAATACCTATGTTGGTATTGCCTGTTAGTCAGAATTCAGAAAGCTGAGTGTCTCTCTGCCAGCATATAACATTTTAAATTCAGATCACCACTTTTTCCCACCAACTTTATTATATACCTTCTGCCACGGCAATGATGAAGGATGAACTGCTAACGAGTGCTTTGAGGGAGCTTAGGGTAGAACCAAAAGAGGTGGATACTGTCACTGTGAAATAATGAGGTCAGCAGCCGCAGCTCTGGAGACCAGTCCAGTTTTAGAGTATTTACCTTGTCCTGAAATTTCAATTGCCCTGTCATATTCAGTGTATAGATTTATATAAGGCTATACAGCTATTAGCTATGAATAACTACTGTACATCTAAATCAAGAAGGAAATTTACCAAAGATGCAACATGTCATCCTAAAAGCTGATCCTGTCGGTAATTGTTTGACAAACATTTTTTAACATTTTAATATTTTCTCTTAAATCAAAACTAATCAGGGAAATTACTGGGTTTTTTTTTCAAATTTGCTCACTTTTCAGTATTTATATCTTTGAAAATCTTATTTTAACAGTTTTTAAAGCTTTATTTTTCCTTTCAAAACAGCTTATAGTTTCAAAATATAAACCTTCTAACAAAAGAAATGGATCAATATTGGTGATCAGAGAGAGATAACTTGACGGTGATGTTTCTGGGCAGGTACTGGTTTTGAACCATCCAAATGTTCTTTAAATAAATAAACCATTTCAGTTACCTTAGAGCTAAAGTGTTCACTAGCTTTCCACTCATTCATCACTATAGCTTCTCTACCTTTAGCAGCTGATTTCAATTAGATGCTTAAGCAGTTGTATGGACATATCTCACTGTAGCATAAATGGTTTCTGTACTTCACGTCTTGTGACATGAAATACATCAAATGCATGTTTCTTAGTTCTGTCTGCTGATTTTAGCACCTTTTTAACAGAAAAGAGAAAGCATGAAAACAAGGGTAATATGTGTAATAATTGTATCAGGTATGTATACTCACATCCACATCTAAACCAAGGAATGCAAAAGACACAGCCAGCAATTCAAAAATCTCATCTAAACTGTAAGGACATTGATACTCCCTGATGTGGATTTTAATAATTTTCTATAATGCTTTTTGTCAGTTCAACAGGCACGATACAAAAACACATCAATCTTTTTTCTGCTATTTTCAGTCAGGTGAGTTCACGTGCTCATTTTTAGATGGAGCAGTTGGGTGTACATACAGTGTAAACAACATATTCTTGGCAAGGCTGTGTGTTGCCATTATCTCTTCTAGACAGAAGACAGAGAAGAAAACCAACTTCTGCTTCTCTTAGTGCCAGACACCTGTTCATTTTTCTTCCATTGCATCTGCTTCACCTTCTGCTGCTTTATCAATTGCTCTTGGGCTATGGCATAATTCTCTTCAGCAGGAACCATTCTAAAGGGGCAGGAATTTCTCTAGGATTCTGATCAAATGCACCTGTGTCATAAGAATGAACTTCAACTCAGGTGTCACCACAGCAAGCTGCCCAGGGAGAAAAACTTGCTGACTTTCTAAGAGCAACACTGTTCATCATACAGCAAAAAATCAGAACCCTAAGCCACACTGACGACTGAGGGTATGTTCCACTAATGGCGAAGTTAAGAATTGGGAAAAAAAATAACAGCTTTCATCGAATATTTAGAACTCCACGTAGAGAAAAGCTTCTAATTGGACAGGAAGAAAAAGTCCCATAAAACAGCTGGAGTTAAGTAATCTGTCTGCCTTGTCAATTGGTTGTTAATGGAGGCAGCGACTACCTTTAATAAAACAGTTCTATTTCTAATTTATCAATCCAGTGGCAGTATACTGAATCCTAGTTAAAACAATTCCAAAAATCGCAAATTATGAGCAGATGGTAAGAACTTGTTGAGGCTATGGTGGTGTTAGGAAAAAGGAAGTTAATATTTTAGTTTTGTTCTTTATAAATAAACAATGTAACGTAATTAGCCACTCACTTGACTAGTTAAGTAAAGCATCACAACAAGTTGGCATTTATGTATGCTTTTAAAGTGGTTGCTTAAACTGTTTCAATGTTTAAACTTAAAAATGCTCAACTGTTTCAATTTTAGGGCAACTAAGATGATTAAGNTCAGGTGCTTTACTTGAGGTTTACTGATATTCTTAAATGTTTCTCTAGCTACGTAACACAGGTATAAAGATCATTCTGTTATCAGTGGTAGAATAAGTTATATAATTTCTATTTGTATCTGATGGACAACTACTACTTCATTTAAGTAAAAAGAATTAATAATTCCTTCATATAAAGCAAGGTCTAATCATGTCATTTCTGAGATAACTACTATTCACAAGACTTAAGAATATCTGGTATGTCATTGGTGTACTTAAAAAAAGAGTAGAAAGCTGGGGATAAATTTGTCTGTTCCCACTCAAACTATGCTTTATGTTAGCCTTCAAGCAATCTAGTGTGTTCAGTCAGATGGCTTGTCAAAAATCATTGTCCCTGTTTAATAAGGATATAAATATTAAGTTTGTTTACATATTCTGTTTTGCAAGAGGAGTTGGTTTTGTTTCCATGAAAGCTTTCACATGCACTTTAAACTGTTTAAAATAGTTGTTAAAAAATTATTGCATCAGTTCTGTAGAGGAAAGAACTTTCATGCAATTTGTACTTGATAAAATGAAAATCTTATTATTTTTTATGTGTTTTTTTTCTTCCCAATGCAATGAACTACTCTTTAAAAACTAGCTATTTTAAATTCTCTTTTCTCATGGGTTCTTGTGGCTGTACAGCTGTTAGGCTGATAACTTCTTTTTTTTTTTTTTTAAACTGCTGTTTGATGTTGTGCTTTCTAGGGAAAAAAAAGAGAACACCAAAACCCAAAAAACTTACATCTTATTTTTTCTTGTTTAAATTTGCCTGAGTATATTCAAGCCCTCTATAATTTAAAAAAAAAAGTGCACACACACACAAAAAACATACAAAAAACACCAAAACAAGCAAACAAACAAAACCCCTCAAACAAACAAAAAAACCCCCAAACAAAACAAACAAACAAACAAAACCACAAACAGCAACAACTAACACAACCAGTATTAGTAAAAATCAACAATCCCATCTAGTTTAACCAGACTCATTCTATTTTGTTGCTCGAGAGCCTCAGATGCTGCTGCAAGTGTTCACTCCAGCTGGGCGGAGCCGCTGCACTGCCAAGTAAAGACAGTGGGCACCATAACCAAAGACACAAGATCCAGTGATTTCTTTCCCTCCATCCCTTTGCTTTGCTGCTGTCTTCCCAAAGCACCTTTACTCTACAACCTAGGCAGACAGGAGGAAGGGGAAGCTTACTGCTAGTTGTGAGGTACCAAGTACAAGGCCCAGGGTAGACAGGCATAGCAAGGCAGGGGTTGGATTCGGTAGATGAACAGAAAATGAGGAGAAAAGTAATAGAGCAAAGCAAAACAAAACAGAACTAAACGATAGCCTGCATTCTTCTGTGCCTCATTTTTATCATTTGTAAAATAGTTTTCTTTCCCTTCTTACATGCATATCCGACAGAGAAAAAAGGATTTCTGAAGGTAAAATCTGTACTGATTGTGAAGCATTAGCTGAATTATGAGTTATGAATGCACTAACAATAATTAATCTCACAAAGGTTCAGTGCTAGGCTAGTATAACATTCATGAAGTAAGCAAGGCTTACAGGATGGCTATTAGTGATGCATGAGGCTATAAGTAAATATTTAAATATAAAGAGTCTGAATTAAATTTGAAGAGCAGCCTTATTTTTGGCATTTCTGGACCTTCGCATTTTTAAATTTCTGAACTTCATAAAGTTCTCTTAACAAAATCTGTGGTTTTCTATACAAAACTTAGCAACTCTAGAATCTCTGGAAATTATTTCATTAACACTGCACTATCTAAGTGTTAGAACCACAAGACAGTAAAAAATCCTAGACAATTAAAAGAAATAAAACATAACAGCAATCTTTATTTTCAGAGGAAGTTTACAATTAGTGATAAAATAAGAAAAAAATGCTGATAATACTGATAACAATTAAAAATATAATTGAAGAAGGGCTTTCATAGAGAGCTCCAATCTTGATTATATCCAAAACTTGACTGAACAAGGCATAGCAACCTAATCCATGTTACATCTTCCTTAAGGCAGAGTGTGAACCAGATGAACTATATTTTTCTTTCTATGATCTATGAGATATTTTTTCCCTATCAAGCAACGTGTGTCCAGTCGCTATTTCTGAATATACCTAAGTAGTGAAGACTAACCTTTAAACATCTTTATTAGACATGTAAAGTGTCCTTTTGATGGGTGCTTTTATAGGTCAGAAAGATAAAGACATATTTCTACACTTTCTACTTCATAATTACTTCATAATTATGAAAAGTATCATTACTAGAGCTGATTGACTTCATACAATAGTGACATAATTTTGTTCTCTGGTTTGACCAAAGAGAGAGGAGAAGGTTAGTCCTGTGTCACTGGAAGTAGCTTTCAGTGTCTGTTCTGCTGGGATACAAAGCCTTCTCACTCAGTGACCCAAATGATTGGGGACAATCTGAGAAACAACAGAGATGTCAGAAAACTGTCAAAGAAACAGGAAAAACTGAACATCAAATTGCATTTAAAGTTTTCTTCCTCTGACCAAGCCCACACTGGTGGGCTACTTTAAATATATTCTTCTTTGCCTAATTAACTTATATTTTTCCATTTTAATGTAATGATGATTTACATTAATTTTATACCCTTTCCATGGACCACAACAGACTAAGTATACGTAACTGTGAGGACTAAGACACTCAGTCTGTGTCTCCATTAACAAACAGAGATGCTGAATATCAGCAGACTTGCAGAACAAAATACTTGGTGCTGAAGGACTCAATGTCCATGCTATACTCATTTTAGGGGATTCTACTTCAGACTGCCTATACTCTGACCCTGTAAATTGAATGCTCGTTAGCAGTTACACTGCTTCCAATGCACTCTGAGATCAGATCTTCCAATTTTATTTAATCTGAAAAGAAACCCGGTTCATCTGCTTAGAGACTGCTCATGGATGTGATACTAAGCACAATGAGCAGAGATGATCAGGACGTTTAGTCCAGAAGTACATTCTTACTCTGAACTAAAACACTAACACAGATGCGACCAGAAGCTATGCAAGCATCGTTAGTATGGAACTAAGCCCAAGTAAAAGCCTCTACAATCAGGAAGCTTTATTAGCGCAGGTTCTGGCTCAACACTATGCTAATCACATCCACCTGGCTTCAAGCCAGCACAAAGTGCAGGCAGAGGTCACTTGCCTCTGCGTACAAAGTACCATATACACATTACCTAAATATGCATTTGTCCTTCATATGGTACAATTATGTTTATTGCATTACTGAATGAAAATTTAGCTAGAGTTTAATGCTGCCTGGAGGATGACGATTCAATTTTACAGCAATTGTAGAAGGTTTAAATGTATTTGTTGCTCTACACTAGAATTGAATTTGTTTAAACATCCGTTTTCAGTTTGAGAAGAGGGGGTGAAAGATCTGAATGATACAGATTATTTGAGTGAGTTAAATCAGGAAAGTAGATGTCAAAGGTCCCTGTTCTCCTCTATGGAGAGCTGCCTTGTAGATTAGGTGAAGACATTTCTTGAATTTGACCTTTCTACACTTCAGCCCCACGTGCTAAACAGGCAGCAGCTTTTGGGATTTGTCATTTCCCTCTACATCCCAAAATTTTTATCAAGTAGTTCTTGAAATGTTAAATAGCAGTGAAAATCATAGCAGATTTTATGAAATTAATTTTGTTTAAACTGTCCAAATCAGTTTTAAAAGAAGCCACCTTTAATAGGCAACCTACTGTTTTAATGCACTGCCCAAAACTATCTCCGAAGAGCTGAGTACAGTACTACTCTATCTTCATTAACAGAGAACATGTTTTGGCAGCCAATTTTTTGTACCTCCCTTAAGTAGTTCTCTAAGTCGGATTTCACTGATAATTGCTTCTATAAAATCTATTTTAATATAAAGTGCTTGAATTCAGAGGTGCTCTACATTTTTCTGTGTTCTGCCTTATGCAGGCAAATACCTGTACAGGCACTCTGCACTAATGGGACTGTTCTCCTGGTTAAACAGATGCTTAAATGCTTTATCGGGTCAAGGTCCAAAGTCTAGGTATACACATAAAAGACTTCGAACATGTTTAAATTCTGTATGTGACTGAAAGAAGGAATGATTACCTGAATTTTCAGAAAATGACCATGCTCATGCCCATCAGTGTATATGGACTAAATATGTAGATAAAGTCTACACTTAAACCCTGATGTAACTTCTCACTCCTGTATATTCACCATCTGTTTATACTGCAATCCTGTAGCTACAAAAATTTAAATGATTCTGACTGAGCTTCTGATATGCAAGTAACACAAGAATTAACCCTCCCCACTCACACTGTTCCCCTCTGTGGCATGCTGAGCTCTTGCTGGATATAATGTGTGTAGACAAATAAATGATTTTAAGTGTCGATGACTGTTAAGCCTGATGAAAAAATAAACTTTAAATCTTTCTGTCTGTCAACATCTGAAAAATAAAAAGCTGTAAATAAAGACATAAAAGAGTAGTTATTACATCTAATATCCAAATGTGAGTATAATTTTTGTCTGGGAGCCAAGAGGAAGTCTTAACAGTAAGATGAAATTTCTCCGTCAGTCAACACCTTTTCTGGTGGAATGACCAAAGCTTTCTTTTGCTTGCTCTTCTCCCCATCATAATCTGTGAAAGAGAAGACAGTCTTCCTACCATAGGCTGTAGTCAGTAAGGGAGAAAATAGTTTCATCCCTCTGTCTCCAAACCTTTGACCTTTGAAGCCAGGAAACTACGTGAAGCCAGATGTCCCTAAGACAGTGCACAGAAGAAGAAGAGATGTCACAAGACCCTTGCTGAAGTTGGGCAGGATAGGCCCTAATGACAGCCCTTGTAGGAAGCCTAGGAAGTGATCATGGGAGGATAAATCTTGCCAGAAAGGAGGAATTAAGATTGTTGCTAGGATATTGGACCACGTATTCTATTTTGTGATTCAACATACTGTGGAGCTTTATTGCCTTTTGGTAAAGCAATCATAAAGGAACACCCAATGCATCCTCTCTGATCTCTTGTTGGTTGCCTGGGGCAGGAAAACACCGTGTTTTACAGTCCACAAACCACATGGACAGAATGAAGACTTAACAGAAGAGAATCAATCTTCCTTTCTGATACAAATGAAATCATATTTTACAAGCCTCTTTCCTCCAAAAGTGTTTTAAAGCCACATGCAGTTAACATAATCTGATTTGTTCCAGAAGCAAGCCTTCTTTTAATTTCTAAGGCTTTATTTTCATAGGTAAAAAGGGTAGATATGTCATTTATATTCTTGCTTACTCTTCCCCCCCACCCCATTGTTCGCAGATCATTGCCTTTCTCCTCTTCCTACTCTTCTGTCCTCTCCTCTCTTGATGTACTCTCTCCCAGCCAAATAGGGCTAAATAACCTGTTACACGCCAAGCAACCCCTTTGGCAAGCATATTGTTGGCCTGTAATTTGTTCAAAAGCGGTGGATTGCTGAGGCCCTTTCAAGCAAGCTGCATGAAAATCTTCGCAAATGAGCCTATGCCATTAGTAACAAGAGCCCTAAGGGAGCCATTGTAGTGACTGAACGTATATTATGGATCTCTCTCTGTAATTTAATTCTGGAACTGGGAATCTTAGGTAGCCTATGAAGAGCTGAAGAACTGCCCCACCACCCCCGCCTCTCTTGCTCACACTTACATAGAAGGAAATCAATGGGAGAAATGTCCTTGCAGTACTGAATACAAATGCACATTGGCATTTATGAAAACTTGTGCTCCCTGTGGGGATGGAGAACGTGGCTTAGAGGAAATTAGAACAGCCTGACACTGGTGCAGTATCTCACCCCGCAATACAGGTCATGATTGACAGGGCCCTTGTAAATATAGAATTCAAGAAGGAGGAGGCTTTTAAAATTATATATAAGATGATTGAAATGACATTTAAAATGCCAATTTAAGCAAGAATGCATTTTCTGAATTATTCACTTTGTAATATACCTTTGCACCTCTACTGCATTTCCAAGACATTTACTATAAGCCTCATCCAGTGTCTCATTTAAGGTAACCTGCGGAAATGGAGTATTTAATATATTTAATGGATTTGCACACGTAAGAACAGTGTCTACAACGTACTGAATTGCACAAAAAAAATTTAGATTAATATTGGATTAAATCTTTACAGAATGCTTTTATATGTAAATATAGCTCCCATATAAGGCTAGGTATACAATTACGAGACAAAAGAGAAAATGGTATTTTGTATACCTATAAAACTAATCTGCAGAACTTCTCAATACTGAAATTGCAGGCTTCCTAAACTATGAAATTATGGCAGAAGCAAATAAAAATTATAAGAACAAATGATATCAATTCCAGCAAATATGTCAGATATTCTGTGAGAGAAAGGTAACCTCTCCTGGACTGGCAACATTTTTTGCTTGTGGTAAATACAGTCAGAGCTAATGAAAGCAATTTTGATTTGTGGTAGAGATCAGTTACCTCATTCATAAAAACAAAGAGAACCCTGCATCCACATTTGCATAGAACGCAGTGAATCAATATCAAATTTGCAAGGCAGGTGTTATAGCTTTCATAGCAGTTATGCTTCAAAAGGTGATTTTTCAAACCAGTGTGCAGGGATTTAGAATTCTAATGTATCTGTCTCAGAGTACAGGTTTCTCTTCAGTTGTTCCACTGGACGAACACTTACTTAGGGGATGCAGTTCGGAACAATAGCAATATGCAAGCAAACAATTTTGCTTGGAATAGCTTACATATTAACAGGATTTATTTTTTTGTTAAAGAATTTTGTTGACTATAGTACCACTTGATGCAGTAGATGTTGGAAGGATTTTTTTCAAACTGGAACTCTATTTCATGCTGGAAGCACACAACAAAGCAAGCTATGATCTTCAACACCATGAGATTAAGACGAGTCCCAGTAAACCTCGTGTCCTTCCCCCCTGCAAAATTCATGTAGTCTTTAGTTTTGTGTGTCACGGATGATGTGAGACAGTTCAGATTTAGGTACTTTTTGGTAATAAAATTATTTTAAGGGAAGAAAACGTGTTGCAAAAAAAAACTGGTTGCAAAATTTGAATGCAGCCAAAAGAACTTTCTCAGAGCCACCATGTAGCTGGCTGGGCTTCACAGCATGTGGTCTGGTCCCTCAGTCCCTGTGGCGTAATCTGGACTGTAAGATCCTCCGGTGTTTCTTTCTTGAACAACTCTTATTCTTGATGTAACTGGCATTCTGCTGCACAGCTGCCTCTGCTCCAATTCCCCGAAGCAAGCTGACACTTGCATAGTGTATAGAAAACAGAGGAAAAGCACTGAAATGCGATGGGTCTGACAGCTTCAGAAGGAACAGCCAAAGAGCATGATTGGAGAGGTTCTTGCCATCTACATTAGGCAAGCATTTTGGAAGCAAAGGCAAGGGGCAGACAGAAGCTGTCAGCTTATGCACACAGACATTTGAGATTAGCAACTCATTTGCTTGCTGTTTTCAGTTTAAAAGCTCTTCATGTCAAGTTTTGACAGTACTTTTGAAAGTACTTTACAAACCACTTCTGTATTTCAGCCTTTTTATCCTCCTCACTAGAGTGAATGGAAATATCTGATCCTTACAAAACAAAGACACCAAGTAAAGGGATCCACTTAAGATATGCAAAGAGTGACTTCCCACTAAGATGAGGTTAGCAAAACTCACTCATGGTTGATTGGAAGGACTTTTCACTTTAGCATGTGTCTTTTGACCAGGATTAAGGCTGCTGTCTGGCATTAAGTCTAATCACTGACAACAGATACAACACCAAGCAGACATTATCACTAGTATCTGAGAAAAAAAAATATCGTTTTTCACTTGTTAATATTCCAAGATTTGTGAATTTAGTCTTAGTACATTATAAACATATCTAATCGATGTCTTAATTAAAGTACAACTATCTTATTGCAACATTTAGAATAGTAAATAAAAAATAACTAGAAGATTGTTATAATTCTTTGGTTTACTATTATTCTTTCATTGACTGTACTGCACACATTCTTCCTAGAGATTTCTTGATTGATTAGTATGTTAATATTCGCTTTGTAACCGTAGGCCCAGATTAAGATCAGAGCTTTCTCGTGATAGTTACAGTATGAGAAGATGTGAAAATGTCATTATCTTCTCAAAGAGAATGTTGTATAGACATAGGTAAGTAAGGGAGAAATGAGTAGCAATCAATTACACAGACATTATGTGAATTTTTTTCAGATAATTGTATTTTTCAGAGCAGAAAGTAAATATTAACTCTGTTCTTCCAGGTAATATTTATCAGCTTACTGTTTTTTTTCATGGGTGGATCATCACCTTTCAGAATAATAGCAGAGCTGTTCCTTTATCTCTCATGGTGTTTATCCACATCTTTCTAAGTTAAATACAGTTCTGAGAAAAATACCATTTGGTACATTGTGCTGGTCCTACAAACAGCAGATTGGGAAGTGTAGACATATTGTAAACCAAGAATTTACACCTTTTTATTTGTTTATGTGGAAGCAGGAGTCTGATTTTTACATAGTGTTGCAGGTAAATGGGAGAAGTGTTAGAAAGATTAAATCATACATTTTCTGCTAATATTTATCCATGGAAAGAAAATTTGGGAGATGTAAATGTATTAACCAGCCCAGAATTTCTCTGAGGCAGGGAATGATTAATAAGGGGTGTTTTAAAGAGGAGAGAGATCTGGAAGAAGTAGTTCTTAAAAACTTCACTGTATTTGAAGTCCTATGTATAACAAGACACCCGATACAATAGAACAGCACTAGAAAAAAGGAGCACATAGCAAAAGTTTGTGCAGAAGTGAAATCAGAGAGTGGAATGAAATTCCATGGAAGTTGACCTAACAAAAACAATCTCTGGGTGTCAAACTGATAGAGCTATGCAACTCTGTGTACATAGCAAAATATCAAGAAACAAGAAGAAGGAAATCTGAAAGATAAGGATGATGGCAGAAGTGTATTGATAGTGTCACTCTAGATCCGACAGAAAATAGACATTTGGTCCGAGTGTTAAGTGAAAAGGGATTTGGAATGTGAGACCTTTCTAAATAAACAGGAGTAGTTTATGTGATGATCTTGTTTAACAGTCCCTAAAATGGCTTCACAATGTTAACTTCCTATATCACAGGGACATAAAATGGCATGAAAAAGGTAGAAAGTTACCTTTGTACTCAGCCTCGCTTTTTGAGTACTTCCCCCTACAGTAAAGTTGTGGGAAATATAGCGCAAATTGTCATCGTTAGGTGTTAAAACACTTCCAGTTAGAGAATATTGTCACATTACTTTTCTTGTGTTCTTCTCAAAAAAGGATTATCTCTGTGCTTATTGTTCACTACACTAAGAAATAAGATAACCTAAAAAGTCCTAAACTATGTTCCTTTCAGATCTTTAAACAAATGCATAAGTTATTGGATAAATACTAAAACTTACTTTGCATTTGAAGTGTTTGGGCAAAATCTCTCTATTTCATCTCATCGCTAGTTAAGATAGTAATTGTATGGTATTTGGCCAAGACTCACAGATTTTCTTGGTATGGTTTTTAGTCACATTTTAGTAACTTGATTGTTCCATTGATTTTATTGCCTTCTTTCCTCTTAGGTGGCTGGTTTCTGAAAATTTCTGCACAGTCTGCTGAATTATTCTTCCTGAATTCTCTCCCTTATGCATCAGCTGGCGTATCTTCTTCTGGATTTTCTTTTCTTTTTTGCAGAAGAGAGAAATGCCCCATTTCCTGTTGTCTGAAATATGTTTACCCCCTTTTAAAAAACCCTTTTGTACAAAAATATACTTTCATAAGAACATAAAGTGACCATATTGACTCAGACCAAAGACTAACCTACTATCCTGTACCTGACGGTGGCCAATTGCAAAAAACACCATGAGAACAAAATGAAGAAATAGTGCACACAGTTTATCTTCTCAGCTTCCAGAAATCAGTGTTTCAGGGAATTTCTGAGGAGTGATCATATCTGTATTATAGCCCATGATGGGTACTTTTTATCTATTAATTTGTGTAGCCATTCTTTTAACCCATACAGAATTTATCAATCAGATTCCTATCTTAACTACCTAGTTTGATTTACTTTAAAACTACTATGAAGTCCATCAGATACCCTTTATTTCTTGAATGGTTCCTGTTCTTAATCTTCTCCATGCTGCTCCCTATATTACAATCTGTTTAATATTCTCCTCAGCTGTCTGTTATACAAACTGGTGATGATAGGTCAGTTAACCACTCCTCTGATGTATGGAGATTAAATCAATCCTATCACTTGATTACCTTTGTTGTCTTCTTTTCACCTTTTCAAATTCTACTCCTTTTTTAGATCAGGGGAACAGTATTTCTACTGTATGGATGATGTTCAAATGCTTATGCTGCAGTTATATTTTTAGTTTTGTTCTCTAATCTTTCCCTATTATTCCATAATGTATTCTACTGTTTGTTTGGTTTTTTGTTTGGTTGGTTTTTGTGTTTGGTTTTTTTTTTTTCTTTTTCAATGACTGATGAGCACTGAGAGGAATACAAGATATCTTTTTGGTGTGTGTATCAGTAGCCGGGAAGTAGCTGGGAACAGTGCACTGCGTAGACAGAAATTTTTTTCCATGTGCACTCTTTTGCACAAACTTACATTGTTTTTAAGTGCAAATTTATTGCTTGGTACTTTTCACGGGAGAAGCTGTAGGAAGTTAAACCTTCTGTTAATGTTTGAACTGATTGAAAAACTGGTTTGAAGGTAGGGAGGGACAGAATCTTCATTATCTGTGCAGGGTTCTAGAATCAATATCTAAAGCAGCAGTTATTAAATATATTTAGACTGATAGAAAATATGAGGTGAAAGATACTTGCTGTACCAGATCTTCAGTACATTCATCTGAATATCTCAAGTAAAATCCATGCTTAGACTTAACACAGGATCAAATTTTTGTCTTTAGATCATAAAATTAGTAGTCACATCACTAGTATTTCCTGCCTCTTTTGTGATTTTTCGCTAAGTTCTACTCAGATATATCCACAGTCTATAACGACAGCAGCAGATACTCAAGATCCTTGAAAACCCAAGCCATAATGCAGATAATGCATCTCTTTTCTAAAAGCTATCAATAGTACTGTTAATGACTTTTCCCCACACTTTTTCTTGAGCATTTTTGTGCCTTTTAGACACAGACCTAAACAGCTCAAGTTTGGCGTTCAGCTGCCAGACTTCATGGGAAGTTGGTCCCATTTTGTGCCCAGTGTCTGGTTGAGAAAGGCAACTGAAGTATTGAACTAAAACTGAGAAGTTATTATATCTTTATTTGGCCCAATCTGAAACTAGAAGCAGTAGAAATATTTAAAACAAACAAACAAAAAGGAGTCTATTCTTCCAAAATATACCATATAATTTTGCATTTTCAAAGGCCATATAAACTCCGGGTAAGACTTTTGAATAAATATTACAATTTATATGGATTAGTAATAATGCATTCAGAAATCAACAAAATAACCTTCTTAAATTATATCAACACTTTCAAAAGGCCAAGCTGTTGTTTAAGCCACAAATCGGTAAGCGGGATGATACAGAGCCAGAAGATCAGAAAAAGAGATTCTATCTCCATAGTTTCATGCATACAGAAATGTAGTAACGTGCAACGCGGTGTCCTCCAGAGACATAAGAAGATGAGCTCTAACTGTTGCAGGGGATCCATCTCATTTTACAACCCTCCAGGCCCCGCTTCCAAATAGTATATTTTGTTCATAGTATTTTATGCTGTTTGTCTGTGTTTTAAAGACCATCTGTGAGATATGTTATTGGAACCCATACAAAAGCGACTGAGATTACTGGGATTGTAAATTACTTGGATTGAGACCCTTTTTCTCTAATGCGAAAGTTGGATATTTGATCACGACTGCAGTATGTGAAGCTGAAACTGACTCACCTCATCCTGCAATACTCCAGTTCTGTACGTCAGATCTGACATACTGGTAAATAGAACTGCCATAGTTGGTACAAAAATTGATAGAAAATATGCAGGATTCACAAAGTTAAGCCAAATCCTCTATATTTATGTTTATATAAGGAGTATCTACTAAACTGCTGCCAGAAATGGCTGCAACTTGAAGAAGTGACTGTATTAAGGAACATATGATTGGCACTCATTTTTTAAAGTTAAATTCTGATTGGTGCCTTTTTGCTAGCTTCACTGCCACTGATTGATTTCGAATAAAGCAACAACCTAAAAATACCATTCTTCCATTTTCTTTCCAAGCAATTTGTTCCTTGCTGCTCGAACTTCAACACTCCAGCTCTGCCAGATCTTTCTACAGGTTTCTGAATCTCAAAAGAGTTTCTTAATTCTCAGCTAATCTTGCGTACGTGTCTCCCAGGTGTTGTAGCCTCATTTATCTTCTTTTTCACTGAAGCAGTGCAACCAGGAACTGTCACACCCACCAATAAATCTAGCCATAATTATATTAAAAAACCTGGAACACAACTTCTTGCCTGGGAAAATTCTTGGTCCTTTTTTTTTTTTTTTTTC
>VWYH01010689.1:1407175-1422887 GCA_013399365.1 Pampusana beccarii
CCTCTCTCTTCTTTTCTCCTCCTTACCTTTCCTGCTAGCTTCTCTCCCTTTGGAAATATTACTGACAAGAATCTCCAGAAAATATTATGAAGATGAGCAACATGTCATTTCTCTCTCAAAACCCATAGATGTCTCAAAAGGTTTGCAATGAAGTTTAAACCTACCTATGCCTGTGATTAGAAATTAGAGATTAATAAGGATTGACATGAACATTTCACATAGAATCTGTAATTATAGCTGCACAAATGAACAGGGGAAAAATACAAAGGAACTATGATGCCACTCAGACCTCTCCTTTTTTATAAAATTAATGAAATGTTTCCAATTTCATTTTCTGGTGCTAATCAGAAAAGTATTCTGCTGGAAAGAAACCAAATGATGGCAAATATGCAGGATTTCTAATACAATATTTGCATTTTGACAGTCACATATTCTCCGTTCTGATTGTGTGCATTTTTTTTTCTTTTTATATAGTTTCGGTCAAAAGGAGATGTTATTAAACATGAAAAGCCCAAAATGTATGAATAATAGCTACTTAATCAACGCAATTAATTAAGCGAACAGAGGCAAAAGCAACCTTGCTAAGTCTGCAATATAGATACAGAGGACAACACTGTTTGTATGACATAAATGATTTTTTTTATTTCTGGACATATCTTTATATTCATTGTCCTCCACAAGACTTCCATCAGACTTTGAATCAGCTATAGTTGTTTGATGTCACACATTTACCACACAATATCCAGGCAGTAAACTTCAATGCGAAGACAAATGATCCTTTTACATCCCTAACCCCCATCTGTCCATTAACGGCAAGGTTAAGATGCCAGTGAGGATTAGCAATAATAAATAGCTTTTTTTCCTTCATACCCACTGATTTTAAAGTGAATTACAAAAGAGGAAGGAAGGGGAAGCTAGACAAAACTACTCATATTATTTGCTCTAATCCTCCGTGTCTAAATGGGTAAATACAGTTACAGCCTGAGAACTGATCTCGTTATCAGGCTCAAGTTGTCAGACTGAGTGACCCCAACTGAATGCATCCATGATACCCATTGGAGCAGAAATCAGGGTGAAACACTGAGTCCTGTGCTTGGGTTTCCTGACCTGGAGAGACAGGCAGATTGCGTTAGATTAGACCAAACATGATAACTATTGTGATGATAGTGTGGAAACCTGGATATTTGCCTTAAGAATGATCTCAATGCAGTGATAGAATCATAGGTTGGAAGGGAGCTCAAGAATCATCTGGTCCAACCTTTCTCAGCAAAAGCACAGTCTAGACAAGATGGCCCAGCATCCTGTCCAGCCGAACCTTAAAAGTGCCCAATGTTGGGGAATCGACCACTTCCCTGGGGAGATTATTCCGATGGATGATGGTTCTCATCAGGAAAATTTCCCTCTCGTGTCCAATCAGAATTTCTCCAGCAGTAACACATACATATTACCCCTCATCTTTTTAATATGACTCGTTGTCAAAAGGGAGTCTCCATCTTTTTTGTAGCCACCCTTTAAATACTGGAACGTGGTGATGACTTCTCCCCTAAGCGTTCTTTTCTCAAGGCTGAACAAACCCAGTTCTCTCAGCCTTTCCTTATATGGTGGCTTCCCAGTCCTTTGATCATGTATGTGTCCCTTCTTTGGACCCTTTCTAGTCGGTTCATATCTGCCAATATAGTATTCAATCTCCAAACTTTGTTTAGAATAGCATTTTGCAAAAAGTAAGAATACTCATCCTGAGTCATGTTAGAAGTCCATCGAAGCCTTCTTCAGACCAGAAAGAACTCGCTCCCTGCCCACTCACAACCTAAAAATCCTGGGAATAATTTCTCTTGGGTATTGGAAGATTTCACATTTATATTATTTTTTTAAATCACAAGCCAGGAGATACTCTGGTACTCTAAATATACTGTTATAGCAAGAATACAGGGACCTCATCTGAAAAATAGAGGGATTCAAACAAAATTCAACAAATGGTTCAAGTTTATTTATGGATTTGTATATTTGGTAACAACTGCTCTAGAAAGTCTAAACAGAAATTATATTATCTTTAATGAAGAACCTTTTTCCTTTACAAAACCATCGTGTAGACAGGTACAGATACACTTGATCAGTCTTTGAGAGCGTGTCTGCCTGATGTTCTGTGTTACAGCGAATGGCGATTTTATCACTGATAACAGCAGGTATTCAAACAAGTTCATGCAGAAGACAGAGAGAGAATTACATGCACTTTAAGGAACCTTAGCATTACATCTAGGGTAGTTTATACGACATTGTATTTATTTTTACTGATTAAATGAAAATAACTATCATTTACAATACACTGACATTTGTACATTTCATTTCAGATGTACTGCATAATAACTACCTTTAAAAATTAGTATGATCTTCCTTAATACCTTTAAAAGACTGTCATTTTCAGATTTTGTTTTGTTTTGTTAACTCATTTTTATTTATACCTATAAAAGCAATTGTGGTTGGAAAATAAAACTTGAAATCAATGGAATATTTGAGTGGTGATAAAAATTTACTGCTGGGTATCCAACCAGACCCAACCATTTATACTGCTCTACTGCAGGCCACTGAAATTAATAACGTAATGGCTTACAGTTAATAAAGTATTGGTACTGTTAAGAGACAAATTACTGCCAAAAGAAAAGTGATTCATCTTACAAACATAGTTTATGTAATAATTTACGTATTAGGTAGGGCAAAAATCTATTCAGGGCCAAAAGACTTCCACCTTAATGTGTTTTTTCCTTCAGGACAATTCTGAATGTATTTTCAGCCATATCTACACGACTTTTTCAAAATAACAGCACCACTTTTATTATTTTTATAGTGCCAGAGGGAATTACTTCTTATTTTGATTGTATGTGCGTACTGAACCAGATTTTTTTTTTTGTTATGAGAAGTATCTTCTTGATCTTATAGCATAACACAATCTTTAACTGAAGTTACACAGGCATTCTTCTTGGTTGTGTTACATCTTTTCTCCCTCTTTAGGTTTTTCTCTTTCCTTTCTTTAGCTCTACTGATAGAGTCCATATAGTCCCCAAGTATGTTTTCTGTGCAGAAGTTTATGTTGTCTAACCAGTCTGGACATATATATATATGATTTTTTTTTTTTCCATATAATTTCTTATTCTTCTAATTTTTCCTTCTTCCATTTCCCTTTCACACTTTGAGGATGTCAGGGTCTCTGTAGTTCTGACATCTCACAGCCTCATAATTGGGTTTTTTTCACTGTTTCCTGGTACATAATATCAAGATACGTTCCATTACTTGATGCTTCACCTGAGAGCAAGCCTAGTACCATTTAACATCTTCAAAAGTAATCTGGATGATGGGATAAAGTGTGCCCTGAGTAAGTTTGATGATAACCCCAAACTGAGTGGGGAAGTGGACACTTTGGAAGAGAGAGCCACCCTGCAGGGTGACCTGGAAAAGCTGGAAAAGTGGACTAACAATAACCTTATGAAGTTCAACAAAGAAGAGTGTAATGTCTTGCACTTGGGAAAACTTAATGCAGGACTGCAGCGCAGGCTGGGATCTACCCAGCTGGGGAGCTGTTCTGTGGAAAAGAAACTGGAGGTTCTGGTGGACAACAAGCTCAAAAAGAGTGATGCTGGGCTGGATTAGCAAGGGCATCACCAGCAGAAACAAAGAAGTCATTACCCCACTCTACTCAGCACTTGTCAGGCTGTACCTGGAATACTGTATTCAGTTTTGGTCTCCCCTGTGCAAAAAACACGTGGACATGCCGGAGTGGGTCGAGAGAATGGCCACAAACATGATCAAAGGACTGGAAAGCCACCATATGAGGAAAAGCTGAGAGATCTGGGGTTGTTCAGCCTTGAGAAAAGAAGGCTTAGGGGAGATGTCATCACCATGTTCCAGTATTTAAAGGGTGGCTACAAAAAAGATAGAGACTCCCTTTTGACAAGGAATAACATTGAAAAGACAAAGGGCAATGTGTACATGTTACTGCTGGGAAGATTCTTGTTGGACACGAGAGTGAAATTTTTTCTGATGAGAACAATCACCCATTGGAATAATCTCCCCAGGGAAGTGGTTGATTTCCCAACATTGGGTACTTTTAAGGTTCAGCTGTACAGGGTGCTGGGCCATCTTGTCTAGACTGTGCTTTTGCCAAGAAAGGTTGGACCAGATGATTCTTGATCTCCCTTCCAGCCTAGTATTCTGTGATGAATCTATTATTGTGTGAATCTATTATTCTTATTTGGGCACTGACAGGATGAGAGAAGCACCTTTCTCTTTCTGGGTATTCCATCCCTTATGTGCCCTCTGGAGTGGACAGAAACTCTTTCAGCTTATTCACATTTTGCTGGTCTTTTCATTAAAATGGAAATTAACTGGAAAAGCTCTGTTCTGTTAATGTTACCACTGGGGCCCTGAGAACACTGTCAGGCCTGTCTGTCCCTGCCTGGTCTCCCCTGGGGCGCCCCCCAGCCCCCTGTCCATGGCTCTAGACCCCATGTCAGCCCCCTGGGACTGTCTGTCCGTGCCCCAGTAACTGCTCAGCTCCCCACATCTCCAAATCTCCCATATCTCCAGATCCCCACAGCCCTGCCCAGCCATGGACCCTGCTGAGCCAGGCCCACCCTTGGGCCCATGTCCCAGCCTGGACTAGTCCTGTCCCACCCCCAGGGAGGTTCCTGATACTCAGGTCTTCAGCTGCCCCAGTGACTGTCTCCCTGACTGCCCTGCTTGCTGGCTGAGGTTGTGGGATGGGACAGGCTGTGAGGCCCCACTCTACCACCCTGGCTATCACCCCCACGCTGCTCCTGGCCCTAAGGAAGCAGTCAGTTCCCACTGAGCCCTGACAGTGAAGAGGGACTACAAATCTTCTGTAGCAATGACTTCACCTCCACTCGTTTGCCACAAACTCTGACATATCATGGTGAGGGAGTCGTAATCAGGGCTTCCTGGACCAGAGTCAGGGTCTTTGTCTACATCAAAAAGATGCCTGGAAGCCTTGGAGTTGACCCATTAGTAATGCATGTCAGTCACATATGTATATATGCACATATATCATACATATATACATATGTAGAAACATACACTACTTATATAAAAAGATATATAGAGATATATAGAGATATAAATTAAATTAATTATAGAATATTATATAATTTTAATCTGGTTTATATTGATGCCATGCGGATACACACATGCTAAAAAAAAATAAAAATAAAGAGAGACAGTAACAGGACAGAAAACCAGGCAAAACAATCTCAGAGTATGATATTCGGTCCACAAAAAGGACAAGAGCTTGTCAATATTCAGCTAAGAAATCCTGTAGCATGGCATGTCAGAAACTCATTGAAATGAACAAGTGTCTGTGTAGGCTTAGCAGTCCATCCATGCACTCTGCAATGCACGATCGATAGGTAATGAATGCTTACAAAGTGACACTATCAGCACAGAAAGTATTTGCACTAATGAAGAAAAGAGGGGACTTATGGAAAGAAATAATAATGCTGTTACTGCATATTAGCCTAAAATTCTTAAAGGAACTGAGTCTTGTTCTGGACTGTTGCTGTGTTAGTGCTAAGGAAGTAACTGCATATGCATTCTGGAGTTCACCTTTTTTTAGCACTATCTAGGGACTCTATTCTGGCATAAGGTCTGATTAGGTTTGAGACTATACACACATACAATAAAAAGGACAATCCCTGTACAGAAAACATAAACTCTCCAGTTACAATGACCTTAACAAACTGAACCCAATAAAAAGTGCTTCAGCAGTGTAAGTGCCCCAGCAATCATCTGCAAGTGACTGTTACCTGGAAAGTAATATAACCTATTTTACTCACTTGTGGTTGTTATATATTTACTCTATCAAGACAAATTTTCAAAGGTCCTTTACTATAAAACTGTGGCAAATAGCAGCATTACAGAGCTGAGCAGCTGCTCTGCGGTAAGGCTGCTGGGGACACTCAGAGGAAAGTAGATCTTTCCACTATTAACCTCTAATGCTTATGAAAAAAGCACATGAGAACCCTTGAGTCAAGGCCCTGTATGATTAACAAATATACCTGCTGATTTGGATGGACATCTGGGCTTGTGGCTCACTCCCAGGCTTGGAGTCGTACTTCATTCCCCGGCTTATCTACATTTATTTTCCATGGAACCTTTGTTGGGTTTCTACCTGTCTATCCCACTATCTTAAGCTTGCATCTTGGTATTTCAACATCCACAGAAAAGGGTTTCATGCTTATAGATTGGAGATGACTTTGAACTAGAGTAAACTAACCTATAGAAAATGTTATGGAGGATTGATCAAGGGCATTAACTGACTTTTTCAGGTAGAACTGGCATATATTTTTCATGATTTATTTTGATTCAGTCATGGTTTTACCTTCATTCTTAACAGAATCTGAGTTGTTTATTTGTTTTTGTTGTTGCAGTTGTTTTTGTCTTGAAATTAACAGGTGATGATGTCAGGTCAAAAAGCTAGAATGATTTGATTTTCAAGGTGAACACCAAACTTAGTAGGGTTCCTGGAAGTTAAGTTTATGCAGCTCTTATACTCAATACATTCCTGTTCAAGGCGGATTACTGTTTTGCACCCTCTAAGAAAACGACCTTAGTTAACTATCTCTGCAATTTTCTTATCTTGGTCATTTGACAATTGGGTTTTGTGTGTTGTTAAAACTGTGAACTCAGAAAATAATTGACATCACTTCCAAAGCCCTATTTTTCTCCACACGACATCTTGTACAAGGTTCTTATGTTGAAACCGGGTAAAAGCACTGTCATTTAAGTAATGGGCAGTACATTTTTAGTGGAAAATACTTTGGGTGCCTATTGCCTTGGGAAACGAACAGAGAAGCCACAACTGAGAATCAGACAATACTGCTCTGAAGAAGAATATGTTTTGTGCTTCTCGTTTTTCTTTCTCAAGGCTACCAGAGAGATCAAGATTTTGGCAAATAATGGCCATCAGTCTTAACGAGATTTGTGAGTTCTTATTGCAAGCCTCTGTTACATCAGTAAAGATGTGAATTATAACAGTTAACAATCAAGTTCTCCATTAGTGCTTCAAAACAATGCCAGAAATATGACTGGACTTAAAAAAAAATCCTCAAAACAGAGGCTTTTTAAAAGATAGATGCTGGAAAATATAACAGATATGTTAGATATGTTCATTAAAAAGTAAACTGATTAGCAAGGATTAGTGATTTCTTTTTGTATTTTGTACGGTGCAGAACCTGCAACTGATGATTCATTGATTTCTTTGTAGACTCCACAGAAACAGCAGGATCTGAAATGAGGGTATCTCTGAAACTGCTGAATGAACGACATCTGTAAAACCATATTAAAGAACGTTAAAGGTGAAAACTTTACATGCCTCTTTATTCTCAGATACTGCTTATGACAACACAATTTGATGTGTACAGTTACTCCATTTAAAGAATACAAGACAGATTTGTAGAAGTTGCTTCTGATTTTATCTTTTGTGATACCAGAAAAAGAATGTGTATATTTGTTTAAACTAGCCAAAGAGGAAAATTGGCTAGTAAGGAGTGCCTTTGCTTTGTCTACACTGAACTTTGCAATACGTCAGTGAGTTACTCAAGCTAACCGGGTTATATGTGCCTCAGTTAAACTCTTGGCTTTGTAAAATAGTCTACAGAGAGCTTTACACTACCTAGTTTACTGCAGTTCACTGTGTTGTATATCTTGAGTCAAGCAACATAGATAGCAGATGGAGATTTGACTGATTTTCTGTGTAGTCTTCAGCAAGTTTTCTGTAGTTTGGAGGACAAATAACCTCTCATTCTGAATGACATAAAAAAATGAATTACAGTCTTAACTGATAGATATTGTTTTAACAGTTTAACAACAGTTAGATGCAGTGGTACATTTATTTATCTATACAAACTTGCGCTCTTCAAATGTGAATGGTGCGGCTCATTAGTTTGTTTGCCTTGTATTTGCTCTTTCTGACAACTGCAGATGTTTTGTTGTTTTCTACTTGTGACTGTATAAATTTGCAAACATAAACCCCACTCAGTTTTTGACAACTGTTTATTTGTAAGTCAGTAAATATACAGATTTCTAGCTTTGCAATTCAGTTTGTAACAGCTTAAATGATTCTGTGCCATTTGCTTTCGTGAGTTCTACCTTAAGTGAAATCTGTGTTAAATCAATGGCTTCCAAACAAGGTTGTGAAAATATTCTTATTGCTTTGGTGTGCCCTGATGAGTCTCCTTTAAGACACAACAAAAATCTATGGCTTTTGGAGTGACTACTGTAGGCCAGGAGAAAAAGTGGTATATCTTCTATAACACTCATTCAGGCGTCCTTAAACCTGATGTGCATCTGTCCGTCATGGTGGTGTGCTTTGCTGTATTGGTATACTATCACTAGGACATATTTTTTGTCATCAGCTAACCTTAACCTCATGCAAAACAGCAATGAGCAGAAATTCATTACCCATCCATTCATTACCCATTTCTGTTTTGTTAGTGGGAGTGGCCTGGAGTTAAGAGCCTTTTGTATTGTAATTTCTTTATCTCTAATAGAAGGCATTTTAGTACTGGTAAGAATTTAATTATCTTTATTTTTGTTATTTCCTGAGGTATTGCTTGACATTATCAGGAAGATAGTTTACAGTACCATCATATGGTCCTTTAGTTCAACTATGGATTTATTTTTAAAAGTAAGCCTTACTACTCAACATGTTGCTTCACTTGTGTAGGTTGTTGGATCATGCTAAGCTGCTGTATATTGAAGTTTTGACACCAAATATGGACTAGGTAACCAAGAAGTTAAGGAGAAAAAAAAAATCCCAAACTAAAATCCATTCTTGAGTTAAACTGTGACCTTTGCAGACTTAAAAAACACATTTGAGCCTGATCTAGCTTGGGCCTTGATCCGCATTCAGATGTGACTCTACAACACCAGTTTAAAAAAAACATTTGGAGTCAAATTCATTACTATGTACTCCAGAAATGTTTTTTTTCCTGCATGATGTGCAGGCCTCAGTCACAAAGAGGGCCACACACAAAAGAACAGTGATTAAAAACGTTAAATATGTAGAAGTTCCTTGTGAGAGAATTTAATATTTCATATAAAGAGAGCCAGAGCTTAAAGAAACACTCAGTTCTTTTGTATCTTTACTCATTCATGTGGCATAAAATGAAGAACAAAAGAGACTTCTTGATTAATGACCTCTGCTGATCATTCCAGTAGAATACACAGAGACATTTCTTATTTGATTCCACTACCAAATTAAGTTTGGGTTAATCATAAATGTCACTTACACGCAAATCACACATAAATATTCAGAGTGATCTATATTTTATCAGTTATAACAGAATGCTTGGCAGTCAGAGTGGGTTTAAACAAGCAATTAGTGAATAAGTTATTAAACATTTTAAACAAATGTGATGCATGAAACCCAAATTAGAAGAGTTCAAAGAAATTTAACAGTGTCTTGATTACACAGGTGCTTGGGCTGGAAACAGATTTCCCATGTATGAGGAAAAAAAGGAATATGCATTAGAGCCTGACACGCCACAGAATTTTCTTTCCTTACTTTTTAAAAATCTCTTTGATAAGACTTTTGAAAACTTTCTTTGGTAAATCCTACAGAAGCAATTTCTGAGGGTCTTTCCTTATATTTGAATTTTTATTGTCTTTCCTCATGCCTCCTCTTTTTTGCATTGCTCTAAATTACCAGTTTTGCATTCCTGTTTGTGACCCTAAAACTGTCCAGAGAAAATATTTAATGGTGTCAATACATATATATTTTTTAATTGCATTTTTTTCAGTATTCACACATTTTCATGTTAATTTATCAAGGCACACTGCAAACAACTGAAGGAGTGGTTTTCCTTATTCTGACTCCCACAATGTAATGTTTTCTTCTTTCAGTAATGTGATTGTATGCAGATTCTCAATAAGGCTTTATGGCAATCTGTTGTTATCCAGTGCAAATAGGGGCTACAAAATCTGATGTTCTCTCAGTCGTCTGAGCAAACTCAAAAAAAAAAAAAAAAAAAANAAAAAAAAAAAGCGAAAAAAGCCATGTACAAATTGATAGAAGTGTACAATGAAAACAAGAGCTTATCATGTAGGACTCCGAGGTTTTAGCAGTTGAGATCAATGCAATAATGTACGTCAAGAACAGGTCTTCAACTGTGTATGGAATGAATGGTCAGGTACTTAATCTGTAGTTGAAATACTAATTTCACTTTAAACCTGAGAGGCTTTGGGTGCTGAGGGAGATAGTCTATACCACTTTTGTGTATATGTAGATAAAGCATGTATATGTAAGAAGTTACAGTGGATGCTGGATACCAGGGTCTTATTGACGCAAAAAAGGATATTAAGACTTAGAAAAAGTGTGGATGGAAGAACTGCAATTGCTTCTATTAAGGTAGAACATCACATATGGTTAAGACTATTCTTTAATTCTCAGGTAATATCTCTAAAATGGATGTTAACCTCAGCCTGGGGCATTTCCTGGAGATTAATCATTGTCTGGGGTTTATAGCCCAAAGCATAGCTTTGAGCTATCATCTCCTCGCAGGCATTTCTTAATCATCTGGCAGTGCCTCAGTGTGTGTTGTTTAATTAACATCAGAATAAACATGATAGCTTAGAATTACTTCAGTATCAGATTTGAGTAAATCTTCCTCCTTTCACATTCTGACTTCCTGTATATTTATGGTTTTGTAAAAATGAGAGTCTACAAGCTATAACACAGTCTGGAACTCGTAGACTGATAAGCATTTGCTTCATATTTACATTGTATCAACATATTTTCCCTGTTTGGCCAAAGGCTGGAGTGAGGCAATTAGGTCTAAAAGCCTATTAGGTTCCCCAGACCTCTGGCTAACCAGAAATAGGATTCTGGGAATCAACATCCCTTTAGTATGTGGTGAAGGCAGTCTTTGCATTTCTTAACAATTAAGGAAATAAGGAAAGTAAAATTAAAAAAAAAAATAAATCTCACATCTGACAATATCCCTCACTTAAGATGTAATCAGCAGTGCAAACAAACATGTGGGATGCTAATTGGTTTTTAGCTCTGAAACTGAATGACTTCTACAGTCCAGTTCCTTGGTCAAATCTACTCAGTTAAATTTCTTCGCAAACATCTCTTCCAACATTTAATTTTACATCTCCCATTTTTGAAAAAAATGTTCCTTTATTACTTCCTTCCCTAGTTGTTAATTTTTTTTACAGAAAGTGAATATGTGGATGATTAAACTTCAATTTGTGGTTAATTCCACCTACTGCTCAGTCAAGTGGATGCAATAGCCTTGAAGAACAGTGACTGAGGCAGAACAATAGAAAAGAATTGTGGTTCATAAATCCGGTCTAGACAGATTATTGTCAGTTTAAATCTTTCGGGATCATGCTCAGCACTATTACCTGATAGCCCTAACATGTGTTCATTCTTCTTATTATTATTGTGACTATTATTGCTCTGTATCTCAGAGCTCAGTTCATGGATTGGGAGCAGTTGCACGCCAGATACTCACCAACACAGAGAAAAAAAGAAAAAGACTCTTCCTGCTTTCTAAAGCATTCTATGAGACACAAAAGCCAATATGGGGGAATACTGAAGATGTAGTAGCCCATAAAACATTTGATGGTTTAACTATTATCAATGTATTGTAGGCAGCATTAATTAATTGTTAAAAATAGAGATTGGAGAAAAGATTGTTAATTACCCTTTTGAATAATGAGGGAGTGACAGTATGAAGGAAATAAAAAGGTGTTTCCATATGTTCATAGAAAAAAAATGTAATCATTGCTTGAACCTTTGTTTATTTACCGCAGTGTTTGTTCACTTCTAAGATTAATATAATTTAAGAGTGTCCATGAGGAAATCTCAGGCATAAATGGGAGTCAACAGAAAGGTTTGTTAGTCTCTTCTTGCACATTAGTATTGTACATGGTTCATGGTTTATTATGTACATTGGAAGAACATAATTGATGTTGCTCCTGTCAACAGACCTTGAAAAATATCTTGATAAGAATGTGGATGATAAAAAGTAATAATAACAGAGGCAGCATTAAAATAATAATTAATTCATATTTCCCTTCATTCGTCAGTTTAACATAATGAAATTAAATTCCAACTAATTGTCTCCCACATCTACTTAGACTGAAGACCTGAAAATGGCTTGTTTGCTTGTTATTTAGTCTATAAAATTTTCCCACTCCTACAGTGAGGGTGACAGAGCACTGGAACAGGCTGCCCGGGGAGGTTGTGGAGTCTCCTTCTCTGGAGACATTCAAAACCTGTCTGGACACATTCCTGTGTAACCTCATCTAGGTGTTCCTGCTCTGGCAGGGCAATTGGACTAGATGATCTTTCAAGGTACCTGCCAATCCCTAACATTCTGTGATTCTGTGAAATCTTTTTTTCATTTAAAAGTTAAAAATCAAAATTTTAGTGATCATTAAGTTAAAACTTATCTCAAATAATATTACTTTCTGGTTCTGGTTGAAATTTGTGTTAAGCATCTACGAATAATAGCAGAAATACAAACTTTTACATGGACAATTCAGGGATCTTTTTCACATTTGTTAATTTCCTATGAATAATTTTTCAGACAATTAGTATTATAAAGGCACAATCCACAGAGGACACTACATATATTTCTACACTGACCATACCTATTCTTTTGCAGAATGTTTTATGTGGTTGCAAATATTTCTCCTGCATTTGCAGATCAGGCATATCAATAAGTAGTCATTCTGGACTATCATGCCAAACTCTGAAAACTTTTTCATGCAAAAGCTTAATTGATAGAAGAATACACAAGTAATTTCTAAAATCATCTGTATAGCTTTTTTTAAACCAAAATCAATAATGTGAACTAAGAAAACAGGAATACAAAAACTAGGAGATAGTCTCAAATAATTACAAATACCTAAGGGTACTATTCTTTTCTCATGGAAGTTTTATATTTTACTAGAATTGTACCTGACATAGCTTGATAAAAAAATCAAAACGATAACTTAATCAATAGACTTCATTAAGAATATTGTGCTGTATCACTTCAGTGAACAAAGATCTGTATCTGTCTTATACATCTAAATTATTAGTTTGAAACAACTGAAATACCACTTTTTGACAGAAGCAATATTTAGCTAGAGTTCTGAGCTGTGTTGGAAGTTATATTGGGACCTAACAGAGAGATACTGAAAAGCCAGAAAAAAAACATGTCTTGGCTTAGCTAAATATTATGAAGTGTTATTATATGTTAATTCTGAGACCCATTTAGCTTGGGTTTCAGTAGAACAGTTATATTTAAGGTTAAAGACTAAGAAGGTGACATTTTCGAGGAATAGAGAACTCTGTAACTTGTAAAACATTTCCATATCTACCCCTATCTCAGAATTTTTAGAGAAAAGTAACACTACAGACTGTGGCTGAAAGCAAGATCCCTACCATTCCCAGTAAAGGTAGATTTGGTTCCAGTGCAGTCTCCAGGCAACACAAACCCTCCTGCAGATGTATGTACACATATTTTAACAGAATAAAGGGCAAAACAAATGCAAGCAAGACAATAGATGGATAATCCTGAAATAAATAAATATAACACAGAGGAAACAATGTACAGCTTTTCCTCAGTTCTTAAACTGATGATCTTCGTTGTTTTTTAATAGTTTTTGCAATATGTTTTATGGATGTCACTTACACAAATCTTGTGGAGCTAATCTGGATAGAGTTATACCTAAGCTTTTCTGGCCCTCAAGCACCTTAGTCTTGGCAGTCTCCTGATGTTTGCTATCAATGTTCAACCTGCATTACTTCTGTAGCCTGCGAGAAGAACTGTTTAGTATTCAATATTGTGACTTTTTATACCATCTTCAGGTTTTTCATTTCATTTTATGTAGTTAGGCTATACTGTAAGTGCTTGATACCACAAGTTGCCTTGTCTCAGATTTTTTTTTTTCATGTATCAAAGTGCATCACCCACCAGCAACACTGTAGCTAATATCTGTTAATATTTCCGAATTAAACTCCTTTGCTCAGGATTTAATAACACAGCTGCAAAAATCTTAGTGTTGAAAGCTGGCACTGAAGATGCGCGAAAAGGGAAGAAAAGGCTGATGATTTCTGAAAACACATTATATCCAGTGCCACTCTACTAGTTGATATATATTAGTTTTCTGAATGCCTTTTTTACTTGAGTGCATCTGGCAAAGTTTACATCCAAATTGTCCCTTGAGCTTTATGAGTACTGCAACCTCTTTTTTTTTTTTTTTTNTCTTCCTGCTTTCTAAAGCATTCTATGAGACACAAAAGCCAATATGGGGGAATACTGAAGATGTAGTAGCCCATAAAACATTTGATGGTTTAACTATTATCAATGTATTGTAGGCAGCATTAATTAATTGTTAAAAATAGAGATTGGAGAAAAGATTGTTAATTACCCTTTTGAATAATGAGGGAGTGACAGTATGAAGGAAATAAAAAGGTGTTTCCATATGTTCATAGAAAAAAAATGTAATCATTGCTTGAACCTTTGTTTATTTACCGCAGTGTTTGTTCACTTCTAAGATTAATATAATTTAAGAGTGTCCATGAGGAAATCTCAGGCATAAATGGGAGTCAACAGAAAGGTTTGTTAGTCTCTTCTTGCACATTAGTATTGTACATGGTTCATGGTTTATTATGTACATTGGAAGAACATAATTGATGTTGCTCCTGTCAACAGACCTTGAAAAATATCTTGATAAGAATGTGGATGATAAAAAGTAATAATAACAGAGGCAGCATTAAAATAATAATTAATTCATATTTCCCTTCATTATTCAGTTTAACATAATGAAATTAAATTCCAACTAATTGTCTCCCACATCTACTTAGACTGAAGACCTGAAAATGGCTTGTTTGCTTGTTATTTAGTCTATAAAATTTTCCCACTCCTACAGTGAGGGTGACAGAGCACTGGAACAGGCTGCCCGGGGAGGTTGTGGAGTCTCCTTCTCTGGAGACATTCAAAACCTGTCTGGACACATTCCTGTGTAACCTCACCTAGGTGTTCCTGCTCTGGCAGGGCAATTGGACTAGATGATCTTTCAAGGTACCTGCCAATCCCTAACATTCTGTGATTCTGTGAAATCTTTTTTTCATTTAAAAGTTAAAAATCAAAATTTTAGTGATCATTAAGTTAAAACTTATCTCAAATAATATTACTTTCTGGTTCTGGTTGAAATTTGTGTTAAGCATCTACGAATAATAGCAGAAATACAAACTTTTACATGGACAATTCAGGGATCTTTTTCACATTTGTTAATTTCCTATGAATAATTTTTCAGACAATTAGTATTATAAAGGCACAATCCACAGAGGACACTACATATATTTCTACACTGACCATACCTATTCTTTTGCAGAATGTTTTATGTGGTTGCAAATATTTCTCCTGCATTTGCAGATCAGGCATATCAATAAGTAGTCATTCTGGACTATCATGCCAAACTCTGAAAACTTTTTCATGCAAAAGCTTAATTGATAGAAGAATACACAAGTAATTTCTAAAATCATCTGTATAGCTTTTTTTAAACCAAAATCAATAATGTGAACTAAGGAAACAGGAATACAAAAACTAGGAGATAGTCTCAAATAATTACAAATACCTAAGGGTACTATTCTTTTCTCATGGAAGTTTTATATTTTACTAGAATTGTACCTGACATAGCTTGA
>VWYH01010689.1:1423803-1525612 GCA_013399365.1 Pampusana beccarii
TTTTTTTTTTTTTTTCGTTATACAGAATTACTAAACTATATTTAATGTTGCTAGAAGACATTATGCATATACTTTGTTTCTTAAGTGGAGTGAAAAATGATCAGTTATGCTAATGATAAATACATCATTGAGAATATTAGCCTTGACAGCTTTATATATCAGTTAAATCTTAGAATTAAGTGTTCTGCTCATATATAGCACGCATATACATGCAAAGACAGTGTTTTCCATTAAAAAGATAGCATTTATCAAAGGTAGCTGCATCACACTTAGTAACATAAATGAACTTTTTTAAACAGAGGAAAATACTGTGGGATCTCAGAATTCATTAGGATAACATTTATCAAACACTGACTTTTCACTAATGAACTCTCATGGTATTGCAAACAATCTGGTAAGGAGAAACAAAAATAAACAAGATAAATAAAGGAGATCAGAACTTTTTTGTTATTTATCCAGTCTTGAGTTGCTAGCCGAGGACTGGGAGTTTCAGGGAGGCACTAAGAAATGCATTCCACTTTTTTCTTATCTCTGATAATGCATTTAGGTTTGCCTTGGCTGTTGCAATTTGTGAGAATAAATAATGCTTTATAATTTAACACTTTAATAAAATAGGCATGAAAACACCAATCAAACTTCAGATTTGTATGTAATAGGCTTTGAACTACTTATAAAGATAGATAAATAAATTATGTTACTTTACATTAATCTTGATAACTAGAAGGCACTGAGATATTTTCTTTCTATCTACACCTTCCCTTCTTTGCCTGTAAAGCATTTTGAGGTTAGAGTTTTTCCAGGTTATCCAAGAAACTAACTTGCCAGGCTCACTTTAGTAAATGAAAGAAAAAGCACTCCAAGAGACTTCATTTTAGTGCTCAATAATTTCACTTTCATTTTAAAATGTTAGGTGAAGGCCTGACACTAAGTAGACAAGTGGAACAACCATTGAATATCACTATTTTCAGCCCCAAGAGAACATATTAATGAATTTAGTGGCCGTTTACTGTTGATTTTTAAGGACATCATTAAAGAGAATTAAAGAGTCAGGTGTCTCTTGCAAATAAAAACTAAAGATAAAGACAGCAAATTTGAGTTCTTGCCAACTTCATCTCATGTTTTTCATATTCTTTATTCTCAAGGGTCAAACAATGAAGTTTTGAATGGACTCCAGTAAAGTTATCTTTCATAAAAATTGGCTAATGACCTCATCAACACATTATCTCCAGAGGTGTATTTGTTTCATGGTGATTACCTCAGTGTCACTCAAAATAATCTCAGCAACTTTAACCAGCAGATGATTAGGAAATTTATATGAAAAAATACCCAGTCTTAATGTTGTGGTTTTTTAAAATATCACAAACCTCTTTAATATTTTAGCTATATCAGTTCAATTCACAGCAGGCAGTTACACTGAGAACCAATTCAAACTTTTGCAAATCTTCCTTCAGAAAACTAGACAGTCCAGAAAGGGTTTGTAGTAAAAGCTTGTGTGTTCCAGAACATCGTGTCTAGCTTGTATGAAGGAGCAGCTTTTGTGTCTTTTTCACTCAAGAGCAGAACTGTTGACAAATGAAGCATGGAGCTGTATTTTACCAACTCTGGCTATAAAAAAAATTTGAGGCACAGGCTTCTGTATTATGTCAATGTTTCACTACACATTTGTTAAATATTATGCCACAAACCAAAGTAAATTCTAGTAAGGTAAATTACTGAAAGGTTTCCAAAGAACTAGAGAAGAAGACATTATTAAAAGCACATAAACATTATTCTGGAATATAAATAAAATATCACCTGATCTTACCTGATCACAAAGTCAGTGAAAATCCCGATGCGCCGAGTGAGTTCTCAAATTTAGAAGGTATCAATCAATCAATATAAGATATATAGATTAAGATAGAGAATTATTAAGAACAAAAATTCAAATTTAGCTTTTGATAACCCCAAACGTTTTTATATAGGACCAGTAGACTGCTGTAGAGTTAAATGAGAAGAAATCGCTTCCTTCTGTTGAATGAATTCTCCCAACACTGAAGTACAACCGTAGGCCAGGTGCTGAAATGAGAACAGAGACCATTACACAGCTGATAGTGTTTCTTAGGCATTTTTTGAAAACATGGCTAAGAATGAAACAAAGAAAATTAAGCAGTGCCAAGGCTTCATCATATTTGTGCAAAGCAGTGGAACTGAGCTGCCAGGTAATGATAGTGTGTCTTGTTCTTATAAACATAATGTTTTGTAAGCCTCTTCCTTTCAGAGACTACCTGGTAGCAAATCCACCTCACCAAAATAAATTACGTTTGATTAGAACTGTGAATACATTGGAAATGGATGGGATCCACCCAAGTTTATGGAGGTAGATGGCAGAAGTACTCATCAATCCACTTTCAATAATTTATCAGCAATCCTGGCTAACCAGGGAGATCCCAGTTTACTGGAGGTTAGCAGCAGGTCAAGGAAGATGATTATCCCCCTCTACTTGATTCCCTTTACACCACACTTGGAGCACTATGTTCAGCTCTGGGGCCTACAACACAAGAGGGACATAGTGCTGTTGGAGTGAGTCCAGAGGAGGCCACAAAGAAGATCAGAGGGCTAGAACACCTTTCCTATGAAGACAGGCTGAGACAGTTGTCGTTGTTCAGCCTGGAGAAGAGAAGGCTCTAGGGACACCTTATAGCAGCCTTCCAGTACCTAAAGGGGACCTACAAGAAAGCTGGAGAGAGACTTTTTTCAAGGACCTGTAGTGATAGGATAAGGGGTAATAGCTTTAAACTGAATGGGGATAGATTTAGATTAAAGGAAGAAGTTCTTCACCATGAGGGTGGTGATGTGCTGAAATATCTTCCCTAGAGAAGTTGTGGCTGCCACATGCCTGCAAGTCTTGAAGGCTAGATTAGATGAGGCTTTGAGCAACCTGATGTAGTGGAAAGTGTCCCTGCTCATGGAAGGGGAGTTGGCACTAGATGATCTTTAGAGTCTCTTCCAACCCAAACCATTCTACGATTCTCTGAAATGTGACACTTATCTATAAGAAGGGCTGGAAGGAAAATCCGGAGAACTACATACCTCTCAATCTGACCTTGCTGCTGAGGAATGCTATGGAGCAGATCACCTTGAGTGTTATCACATGGCACATACAGAACAACCAGGCAATCAGGTCTCATCATCATGGGTTTATGAAAGGCAGGTCCTGTTTGACTAACCCGATCTCCTTTGACAAGGTGACCTGCTAACTGGATGAGGGAAAAGCTGTGGATGTTATCTACCTAGAATTAGCAAAACCTTTGACAGTGTTTCTCACAGCATTCTCCAGGAGAAACTGGCTGCTCGTCGCTTGGACAGTTGTACTCTTCACTGACTAAAGAACTGGCTGGATGGCTGGGCCCAAAGAGTTGTGGTGAATGGAGTTAAATCCAGTTGGTGGCCAGTCACGAGTGATGTTCCCCAGGGCACAGGATTTGCTCTAGTTCTGTCTAATATCTTCATCAATGATCAGGACGAGGGGATTGAGTGCAATCTTAGTAACTTTGCAGATGACACCATGTTAGTCTGCTGAAGGGTAGGAAGGCCATAAAGAGGGATCTGGACAGACTGGATTGATGGGCTGTGGCCAAATTTTATGAGGTTCAACAAGGCCAAGTGCCGGGTCCTGCACTTGGGTCACAACAACTCCATGCAGTGCTACAGACTCGGGGAATGGTGGCTGGAAAGCTGCTTGGCAGAAAAGGATCTGGAGGTTTAGATCAACAGCTGGCTGAATACGAGCAAGCAATGTGCCCAGGTGGCCAAAAAGGCCAACAGCATCCTGACATGCATCAAGAATAGCGTGGTCAGCAGGACTGGGGAAGTGGTTGTCCCACTGTAATCAGTGCTGGTTAGGCCCCACCTTGAATATCGTGTTCAGTTTTGGGTTCCTCACAACATGAAAGACATTGAGGTGCTGGAGTGAGTTCAGAGTAGGGCAACAAAGCTGATGAAGGGTCTAGAGCACAAGTCTTATGAGGAGTGGGTGAGGGAACTGGGGCTGTTTAGCTTTGACAAAAGGAGGCTGAGGGGAGACCTTATTGCTGTCTACAACTATTTGAAAGGAGGTTGTAGCACGGAGGGTGTTAAGTCTCTTCTCTCAAGTAGCAAGTGATAGGACAAGAGGAAATGGCATCATGTTGAACCAGGGCAGGTTTAGACTGGATATTATGAAAAAATTCTTGATAGAAAGGGTTGTCAGGCATTGGAACAGACTGCCCAGGGAAGTGGTTGACATGGCGATTAGAGACATGGTTTAGTCATGGACTTTGCAGTATTAGGTTAAAGGTTGGACTTGATGATCTTTAATGTCCTTTCCAACCTAAACAATTTCACGATTCTGTGAAATTCCAGATAATGTTTTATTTCTTTTTCAATATATTTTCAGTTCAAGGTGTTGCAGTTTTACCTATTTAATTGTACGTCATTTTTTTTTTTTCTTATTTCAAAGCAATAAAAAGGAAAACAGGAAACATTTCATTCGCATATATTGAAATGAAACAATTTTTGTTTCATTTATTTTTTGTTAATGTGGTGGAACCTGGGAATTTCACTACAATTATTTGATTCTACTAGTTTCCTCCAATCTGGTCTTGGTAAAGATACTACTCCTCCAATATTGTTCATATGTATATGCTATAAACCAAATAAAAAATGGAATGACCCACCATTAAAAAGAGAATTAGTTTATTCTGAAAATGTCAGAGTAGTAAACTTTGACATTAGTGAACGAATATTTCCTCCCATATGTTTATTTTCATCAGCATTCTGGTATGCTGGCATTCACAGGCTATTTTGTTTATTATGTGATCACAGACTCTCAGTGAATATGCTTCCATCAAAGTGGCACTGCCTGGATTTATTCCAGATTCAGTAGTTCAGCAGAGAAACAGGCCCTACAGGAGCCTTGAGTATGGCCGCAGCTAAGCGCCAAGCCTTTGCCCAAAGGATATTGAAGTGTGATTTGGATCCAATTTCCTCATGAACTTGGAAGAAATTAGATATATGATTGACTTAGTGGGTTTCCTGTGATCCACCATGGGATTCTTCTTCATGTTATTTCCTAAATCTTTGACATAAATAACATAGGGCCAGCTTCAGCCTGTGATTTTGCAGACAAATTTTGAAGCTTGATTTCTAATGTCAAAATGAAGCCACACAGCATGAAAACATGGGTTCATTTCAGGTTCACATTTTTATTTTGAGAAACTGAAATGTTTTATTTGTACAAATAGCAACTTGGACTGTTCCTTCTTGTGCTCCTGAATGCATTTGTGTTGAATTTTTTTTTAAGTTACTGATAAAATGTGTTTGAAACAAGGGTGAGTCAAAAGATCACATCTGAAAGGGCACCGTAATGTTAACAGTCTATCAGGAACCCAACTACATGACAGCTCTGAAAGGAAATACAAAGCTGCCAATACTATCTGGGGAGTTAGCCAAGAAGCCAGAAGCCACAAAAAAAAAAAATCCTCTGCTGTTTCGCATTTTGGGGTGTCATGGGTGCCATTGAAAGACAATATGCTAGGCCTCAAACACCTCTGCCGTTGTTGAGGACAATTTTCAGCTCTTAAAGAGCTGATGCATTATATTGAATTTTGTTCAGAAGTGTTAGCAGGAATTATCACAGAGGTGCTTTCAAAAATCCTTTAAATATATTGCACTTGCCAAGGCAAAAAGTGTAATAGAAAAATAAGACATATAGGCAATTATCCTAAATATCTGAGATTATTAACAATATAATGAAAGAACGCTTGGGAGATACGAACCAGTTCAGATAAAACAAATGAGTTTCTGAGCCTGCAACACCCACTACCACATTTTATTTTAAAATGTTTACAACACTATGCCTCCTACTGTCATCTTTTCTGTTGAGGGAACTAATGGAATTTTTCCATTGGTTTTGTGTGAAGATTATTATTATGATAGTTCAGTTTCATTTGACTACATTACTTGAGAACTACAAAAATAGTTTTAATAGGCTTTTAATAATTTCTCTGTAATGTTCATTCTTTCAACACAGAGATGTTCTTTCAGTTTTGGACAGAAGATGAACTGAATTGACTAGAACTGGAAGCAGAGAATGAGATATCTAATATTGCCTTTCTCCATTATATGATATAAAAACATGTTTCCAAAGCCAAATGTTCTCTGCAGACCAGATTTCCCACTGCCAAGGTGTAAGATGTTGAAAGAAGCAGTGACATTTTGAGGGAGAGAGTCCTTTTCAACAAAATTTCTTTCAGATCTTCCCCATCCACATAAGATTTATGCAGTCGGGTTTATTACAGTAAAATCACATCTTAAATAATGCAGCATTTTAAAATTATATGCGTTCTCTGATAAACAGGCAAGATTCTGGAATGTTTATTTACTCTCAATGTAGTCCTTTTTTTTTCTCCAGGGAACAATGTCATAAACATCTCAGTGACTAAAATGGTAATTTCATTATCATGAGCATCAACAGGGCTTTTTTGAATCCTTATGGTTTTAAAGTGTTAGCTTCAGAGACAAGAAAATCCAGAGAAGGAGAAAAAATCCTGATCCCTCATGATATAAGAAGGTAAATCCTAATGTTTCACAGTAATTTTCCAGTTTTTCTCTCTCTGTCGTCTAAAATGACTGAAATTAAATAATGCTGAGATCAATTTCAGTAGGGAAACTCAGAAACTGAGTTTATAGATAGCAGGAAAAGCTGCTGCGGAAAATTGTAGCACATTCCACTGTGACTAATGACTTGCACAAAATATGTTCAGTTACAGTTACAGAACATCACCCAGTTACAGTTTATCTCGCTTCATGATATTGGTGGCTTTGTCTTCCTCATTCCATTCTCTTTACGTTGAAAGAAATGATATGATTTTATGTTATTTTCCTGAACTGCAGAATTTTGCAGTAATGCAAACCCAAGCTCTAAGTATATATTGAGTTTAACTTACCACTGTTATACTGTTAAACCAGTGCTGGCACTACTAAAATTTCTCCTTTAGATAATGAGAAATGCAGAGTGTGGCTGCAAACCCACGCTGCAAGCCTGCGCATGAGGAAGCCAGTAGTTTACTAATGTGTCTACACTGATTCGTACTATGTCTTATGGTGTTTCAAAACAATGTACATCTGTGGACAGCAGAGCTCATTTTGATTCCAGTTTCAGCTAGAGAGCACTGAGAGAACAGAAGATGGTACACTGGTTGAATTTTTAAATCTTAGAACTCTGGGATATGTTATGTAGGCCACTTTATGCACCTGAAAAAGTGTTGGATTTTTTTGTTTGTTCGTTTGTTTGGTTTTTTACTTCTGAGAGATTGTCTTCCAATACAGTAATGTAATTCCAAAACCAGCACTTTATGTTTCTTCCAAAAATTTCAAAATCAAACAGTTGAGTCAAGAGCGTCCCTAAGTGTCCACACAGAAGTCAAGACCTATGAAAAGCCATTGTGATACTGTTTGTCCATGTCAGAAGTTGCAATTCCTCTGAATGGGAAAGGGCAATGATCAACAACAGAAGGGTAACATCTCTTTTCCTCACGATGAGCCACTGACACAGAAAAAAAAAAAGATAAATGATCTGCTAAAGATGTAGAACTATATTTCATTTGGATTAAAGGAAGAACAATAAAGATTTCTGGGTTTCTGTTCAATACCTGATGTTGTGAAAGTCTTTATGATTGCTCATATCATGCTGGAGTAGCAAACTATTCCTCCAAAATATGACAGTAGCAAAGCGGAAAGTAACATTTCATTTCTTGTCAATGTCTTCAGGATCAGACAATCTGCTCTGTGAAGGGGAGGAAATGCTGACACGATAGCTGTAGCAAACATATTAACCACACTTTGGAATTTCAGGTGAAATAACAATTTTTTCTCCAATTTTTTCTTTTGAAACATGAGAGTTCCATGACTTTAAAAGCTAGCTTAGCATAATTTATCTTGACTTTGTGATTCACACGAAAATTATAGCTCATAATAGCATTTGCTGTACCTATAATGATTCTGCTGACAGTCTCAGGGAATGAAAAGGTAAGGTATGGAAAACACTCTTGACCACATTATGGATTTGGATACGCATGTGTTGTTAACTGTGTTACCAAACATTTAGAAAACTGGGAATAAAAATGTTTCCTGCACAATCATTTCAAATGCCAAGAATTCAAGGTAATCTGAGTATTACGTTCCCAAATATATGTATTACAGTGCCTTTCTTAATGCTTTAACTTTCTTAATACATTAATTCCTATTGCTAAATAAAATCATAACGCTAAAGGAGGAATATTCAACATGTTTTACGTTTTGTCAGCCTTCATCCTGGCTGTAAACAGAACTAAATCTAGGTTTCTTCTTCCCTTCTCTAGTGAACAGGAGGGAAATGTTACCTCGGCTTTGATGAACACTGAGACCTTAATAATAGAATGGTTTGTCAAAGAGTGTACAGTGGAAGATGAAACAAACAAAACCCAAACAAACAAAACAAACAAACAAAAATAAAAACAAAAACAAAAAAGGCAAAATCAAACAACAACAACAGAAAAAGCAAGAGTATGAGCAAATAAAGGATTTGCAAATCTAGAATGGGCATGGGATCAGTGCTTAGCATTTCCTAGACTCTACTTGAAAGAAACACTGAGGCTTACAGTTAGTTGAAATGGGTGGAACTGAGAGAGGCAAAGTTAGTGAGGATACGAAAATTGACCAGGTTCTGGAATTTTATTTAAGTACATAAATAAATATTTATCTACGAGTGCAGAATCTGAGGAGAAAGTTACTGTTTAAGAATTTGGTTTAGCAGTGTCTTTGAAGAAGCAGTGCTCTCCTGAACTGACTGTATATATTTAGAAAATCATGGTATTTTAATATTCTCTGAGATCGAAGAAAACAGACTGGCTTATTTCAAGTTTTGGAGTGTTAGAAAAGTGTCTATGACCAACACGAGAAAACAGTTGCTTCATGCTTTTCTATGTTCAAAACATATTCAAATATAAAAATCCAATAATTTAATTGCAATAACAAACTCACTGATGTGTGTTTATCTTTCTTTTACACACAGGGATTTACTAAAAATCACCTTATGGAAAAGTAGTTCTATGTGCTAAAATCCAAACTCAATGGAGCACTACACATAAAAGTTATTAAAATCAAATAGTTCCTTTAAACTTTAAATTCAAACTCAGAGCACCAGCTAATCCAAAAAGAAATTAAGTGAAATGCCCCTCTAGGAAATGGTAAAATTAATGCACTCAGGAAGGAAGTTAAATCACAAACCAAACTAAGAACAAAGAAATTCCTTGGAAAATATGTATTCTCACATTATGTACACATACATGTGTGCACATATCCAAACATTACATACTCAAATTGCTTAATTACTATGAAAAAGTATACTTCTAAAAATCACGTGAGCACCTTCTAGCATCTTCTTTTTAATTGACTTGTCTTAATTCAAAGACAAACAGCTTCTTTAAACTTTTTTATATTTTCTCAGTGTACAAAATATAAATGTCAAACCTTTAACAGAGCAATCATAATACCAATATATGATTCTGATTTATGTTTTCTGAGTCCAAGGTCATGTGTTAGGAAAAAACATCCTGCCTCTGAAAACCTTTGTAGATCCCACACTCAAAGACACTTTGGTAATTTATATGACGTGATGATTAGCCTGTATCTTCTCCATAAAATTTGTAAGTCGAAGCTTCATAATGTTCGTTATTGCTCTTGAAGAGAGCTAAACAATAGGTGGATTTTGTTTAATAGAGATTGTTCAATACAAAGAAGTGAATATATTGCTAGAAAAGACTTTGTAGACTTTCTGACCATCTGTGGACAGCGCACATCTGTGTTTTAAACAGCTGTGAAAACTAGGCTATATACCAACAGGTTTTAGATTCCTGTAAATATGACTAGACCTTCCACTGGTGTTTGTGACTTAGACAGCTATCAGATACTTATCAGCTACATCCTTTATATCTAATTCTTCACCGGAGAGCTTATTTGTATTTTTGGAAAAATCAGATGGCTCGAAGAACAATATCCCTCCCTCTACTAACTATTTTTTTCTCTTTTTTCCTTAGTCTATGATAGGTTTAACAGCATTACTTTTTTGAATTATGTTATTATTCAGTATGAGTGGACATCTCTCAAAATGCAAGCCTCACTCCAACAATACAGAGTGGGATGCATACATATTTTCTGTCCCTCAAATCTGTGTATTTAATAAACCAAGCTAATTATTTTGCTCTATGAGGAAGGTATACCTTAATTCTCCTAAACCAGTTTTTACCTCTCATCTAAAATTATATAAAAATATTGTTCTAGAAATTTCACCAATGAGTAAAAGAAGTGGGTCAATTTAAAGACTGATACATTGCCTCTCTAAGGCAACTTGTTAAATGCCAGTAGTTGTAAAGTCCTTCATAGTACATTTAATGTATTCAATAAAATCAGTTCTGTACAACATGTTATTGAGTAATTAGTGTTTAAACCAGAAGTTCTACCTCTTACTAGTCATGTTGATGCTCAGATTGCATAAGCTAATGGGTTGCTTAAGGAACCACAAATACCATAATCACAAATTTTACAGTTTTATGTAGGATATTATTAAAAAAATTGCCTCATTGTCTTCAACTTGAAACAAGATTACTTTTCCCTAAGCAATGTAGTTGAAGGTACATAAAATCAAGTATGTGAAATCATTGGCTCCCTAATACCACTGTTCTCAGTAGAGATAATTGCTTTATTCTGTTCATAAATTTTCTTGCTTGTTTGCATTTGTAGCTCTCCCACAGAACCTCACTCCACTGATCTAATGTAAGCTCTTGGTTCAGCTCTGGTATTTCTGATTGAAACATAGTAAATTGGCATCAGTTAAAGATGGATCCAGTATCGTTATTACTGGCTTTTGCACAGAGATCAATCAAGATCCGACATGATTTCAGTAATTTATTTGCTCCTTGATGGTGTCTTAATACTCTCTCACCCTTTCAGAAGGCTTGTCTGACTTCTCATTATGTCGTAAATTATATGCCCCATGTTTTTCTACTTACATATATTTATTTCTTCTTAAAAGGCAGACCTTATTAATTTTAAGGGAAGCTATGGATACAAATTAGAATAATCCATCACTAATTGTTTGGGGTTTTTTTCTATTATGGTTGTATTTAAAAAACCCAAAAGATATCACTGTCCTGAATAGAAAGAACGAGAAAGTACAACAGCACAGTGAGCAGAAAGAACTTGGAACTTGTTACTTGTAGAATTATGATTACCACACATCATCTAACAAGTGTTTAATCATCATGTGCCATAGCAACAATAGCAACTCTTACTTTGTAATCAGTTAACTGTACGTATTTATTTTTTAACATTTGTCATGGTTTAACCCCACCTCAGAACTAAACATCACACAGTCGCTTGCTCACTCCCTGCTCCCATCAGGATGGGGGAAAAGGAATTGGAAGGGTAAAACTCATGAGTTGAGATAAAAACAGTTTAATAATTGAAATATAATATTATTAGTATTAATAATAATATTAATAATAAAAATAAAGTAGTAATGATCATGAAAAGGAAAATAACAGAGATAAATAAAATCCAAGAAAAACAAGTGATGCAAATGAAAACAATTGCCACCAGCCAACTGATGCCCAGCCAGCTCCTGAGCAGTGACCTCCCAGCTAACTTTCCCCTAGTTTATTGCTGGGCATGACACCATAAAGTATGGAATATCCTTTTGGTCAGTTGGGGTCAGCTGTCCCCGCTGTGTCTCCTCCCAGGTTTTTGTGCATCCCCAGCCTAATCGCTGGTGGGGTGGTGTATGAAGCAGAAAAGGTCTTGACTCTGTGTAAGCACTGCTCAGCAGTAGCTAAAACACCCCTGTGCTATCAACACTGTTTCCAGTACTAATCTGAAAAATAGCCCCAGTCTAGCTACTACGAAGGAAATTAACCCTACCCCAGCCAAAACCAGCACAACATCAGAGTGATTAATATTCATTAATAACTTGAACTCATTCTTCTTTGGATGACTACTAACAAAAATATATATACCAGCTACTCAGAATTTTGGAGACCACCTATAAACTCAGTTATTTCTTTCTACACAGCTGCTGTATTTTTCATGCCCCCCTTATAAGAATTTTATAGTAGAAAAGGACCTATTTGCTTTCACTAGGCCTTGTTTTTGCAAACGTTTCAGAAGCTTGACAAATAATCCCATTTGCCTTTTTGTGATCAAGCTGTCACAAAAATAATGGTTATTATTATTATTTTTTTTTAATTTATTGAATGAGTCAAACTGATCACAGCTTATGCTAACTTCCCTATACCAAAACCACTTTTTTTTTCTACAACAACGAGTCTCCTCAGTAATCTCCTGCTATGCTGGGGTCATATCAGTTTCAGCAAACTTCACCTTTTTACTGTGTTAGAACATACACATATCAAATTTTTGACCTTTGAGATCAGTTGATGTTGAAAAAACACTTTTATTTTTCACTGTCTTTGTGTCACAAGGAATTGCTCAGCCCATTTGTGTCATAATGGAATAAAATGGCCGTAGTATTCCCTTCTCTGATATTCTGCTTGATTCTTCTTCTGGTGAGAAGGAAAAAAAAAAGAGTACAAATATTTTGGAACATACATAGAAAACAATTTTAACAAAGAATGTTTAGTTTTCACGTCTCTTTTCTCAATAAACTACATTTGGCAGTCTTTCTTAATGGTAAGACGGATTCAAAACCAGCAAAAACTTGTTCAGCCAAGTTCTACAGCCTAGCAAAGACTTGTTTTTTGTTACAATAAACAGCAATATAACACTTTGTTAATTTATGGTAGCTTGCAGGTTTCTTTATGTTACTGTGTCTTCTGACTTGCTTTCTTACTAAAAAATACAGTTTCACTATAAGGTTCATACAATTTTATATTTGTAGATTTTAGTGCGTCAGGAATGTTCTTATCCCTGCATCACTTTCCACAACTTCATTTGTATTAATTCAATATAGTTGTTTTTACTTTTGTTCATTTCACATTTGATAAATAGTGATATGCATCCAAACTGCAGGGCTCATCATTCAAAAATATAGCTGTTGAGAAAGGCTTTATCAAAGTCAAGTATCTAGTCCAATGTATCGTAAGTGTAAGCATTTGTAATTTTTCTCTTGGTACTCTGTGACACAGAGTAGTCTGTGCTACAGAAGTACAAGAAGTGCTTTCCTAACCAGTGTTATTTCACCAAGTTTACAATGAGCCATCCAGTTTTCTCTGTAGAATGAGATGTACAAATCTGGCTGCATTTCTGAACAAAATGTTCCTTGAGTTACTCAAAAGAAGAGTCTACCTTAATATGAAAAAAGACAAGTGTTGAACTCATGGAATGATTTCCAATGGTTTGTTGTATTTTTGCTGTTAAAGTTTTGCTTGTTTGGATAAAACCAAAACGTTAAATTTCATTTAAATTGTTTGGTTTTGGTTTGGTTTGGTTTGTTGTTTTTTGGTGTTGTTGGTTTTGGTTTTGCTTAAAATATCTTGATTTTTTTTTCTCAATTAAGGAAAATTCTATTGTTTGACTTTGTTTTAAGTTTTCAATTGTTATGCAACTTAACCTCCAATTATTTGAACAGCTTTATTATCAGTTTCTTCATCTTCTTTACCTACATTTAGGTGTTTACTCTCTGTAATGAAACTTAAAGTTCTAACATAGAGAGCTTACAATATTTTGTAGCTTAGATGATAGTCCTTCACTTGCTGGGTATTCATGTGAAATTTCATCACAGCCCACTTTTTTGGTTTTGATTAACTCTTACATTAGCATAAACACTAAAGATTCTCCAACTTTCCATATCTATCCTCATTCCTTTGCTTTTGATATTTATTTTATATATTTTTCTCAAATCCAAATTAGAATTACCTTATACACTTGAAAAATAAATATCCAAACCAGATTAAAAAAAAAAAAACTACCAGAATTTTTAATAAACCAAACTGCAGTAGAGTCTAGTAATCTCACAGTATCTCTCTACTGGAAATGGTAAAGCAGGTTTTATTAAATTCCTCTGAGAAAGGCTATGACGTGCAGTCAAGAAGTATGAGTAGCTCCATTAGTGGCAGATCCTCTTAAAAATGAGTATAGTATACTCCAGGTTTCCTTTCTATACAGCGCCATCTTTAGAGTAATATATCATCTCAGCAGCATCTTGGGATGATGTATTACTCAAATATATCATCAGCCTGAACAGTGTTTCACATGATTTATAAGCCTAGTAAATCATTAGAGTGAAGCACACTGATGATGCATTTTTGGAAGATAGTGCCATATGGGTAAGAAAGTTTAAAAGCATAGTCAACAGGAAAAAAAAAAAACATAAAGCACAAACAAATCTATACTGTGCAGAAGGTAGCTGCCCTGAGCTTGCAAAAGAATGTTAATTCTAAATGAGCTCCAGCAACGACATAGGCTATTGCTCCTCTTCTCTCATGACTCAATCTGACCACCACTGTGTAATGAGGATCTGTACAGGTAATGCTTCTAAATGAGGCAGATACATGGGAGAAGACTCCCAAGTGGAATAATGGGCAATGGGATCCTGGAACTTACCCTTACTAAAATTAGTGTAGGCAGGCGTGGACTTATGCATCTTAAATACCCACCTGTAAGAGAGGAAAGAGGGAACATGTTTGTGTGTGTACACAGGTGTAGGGGGTTAGGAGTGTGTGAAGAGAGCAATAATGAGCTGGTTTCTGTTGATTTAGAACAAAGTTCTGGGTCATTATTTTAAACTGCAGCAGAATCAGCACACTAAAAATTTTCTCACCCCTCTTTGTGGCTACATGAACAAGCCAAAGCCTTTCAGTTCATAGCTCAATATAAGAGTTTGTGAAAAAAAAAAAATTGGCCATAAAAACTAGGAAAACTAGTAGTAACCGTAATAACACATTGTGTAGCCTTTTATTTCTTGCTATTGTAAATTACTTCCTACCCTACAGTAGGCAGACAATACAGATCTAGTTCTCTTAACAAAAAATGCTGAAAAGGAAAGAAAAATGAGGAAACTTGGTATGACTAATGCTAACATGTTAGTTACACTTGAAGTTAGCCATTTCTGTATACACAGAAATGCTTCATTACCTGTTTCACAACTTCTCTAAATAAAATACACTAACTATATTCTGCAGAAATACATATTTCTGAAATGAGTGGGACTATTTCCTTCCTAATCCTAGAGCTTTTGTTTCAGATCACCTAAGGGTCTTGAAGTTTCTTGCAAGTAGCTTGTTGCAGCTCTAAGAACAATCCTGCATTGTATAAAGATGGTAGATAATAGCAAGCAAATTCTTCATGCACGTCTATCTTAAACTTCACGATGAGGTGCTGTGCAATGTTTCTGCAGCAAGACAACAGTTAAAAGCAAACAGGATAAAGTTCAAATGTTTGCAATGTCAAAAAAACACCAATAGGATAAGATCCAAAAGTTTATGGGAGGGAAATTTCTAGTTCAGAAAAAGATAATCACAAAACCAACTTTACTTGAGACATCTATCTTTGACAAGGTGGAGAATAAGAGCAGAGAAAAAGGTTTAGGTGCCTGGAAATTTATGTACAGTAATCTTAGCTGCATTGTTAACCGGATTTTTCTGTAATAATTAAATAATACAGAGTATAAAGGTTAGTATCATTGTAACTGAACTAACCATAACTTTTTGTATTTTTTATTCGAATGTTAAAATATTAATTGAACTTACAGTAATGTATCAGATATGCATATATAAGGTACAGCGCTTCCTGCTCATAAGACGACTTTGGATGCAACAAGGTGTACCTGGGCACAGAGTCTTAAAAAAGAACCTTTGAAAATAGATATTGAGGCACGTGTGCAGACAACAGCAGGCATTATTTATATAGCACATGCTAGAAAATGCTTTTCCAGAAAAGTAAAGACACATTTGCAAACATTAAAAAGTACAGCAAATTGATCATCAGTGGGATCTCAGTTTAGTTTCATTTTTTCTCTCTCTGATGTTACCTTTTGAGGCCACTAATTAGTGATGTTGAATATCTCTGTTTCAACAAATTTTCTTGTCCAAGTATGTGCATTTTAGACTAAAGAGGCCTAAATATATCTTCGACACACCAGAATCTTTGAGCATGTGCTGCATAGTACCTGAATATACGTTTCTGTCTAGGAAATCTTGGAATGAAATGCAGTAGTCCTACTTAATGTATTTGGTAGGTCAAAACCATGGTTCTAATATGAGGTTTTGCAGGTGGATTCTCAGACTGGAAGGAGAAAAGAGTAGAAAGAGAGGTGGGTAATATGGGTTTCAAACACACTGTGTACCACCTGAGCAAATAGTGAATGCAGGCATCTTCCAAGGTAATAGAAATTTCTCATTCAAAGCTTAACTGTGGGAAGTATCTGATTTCTCCAAGACACATATTCAGTTAGGTCAGAATAACCAACAGCAAAATATAACTTGGTTAAATTCCTGTACTGCAGGATCCAGGTATTATAAGAAGTCACTGAGTAAGCATGAGTCAGACTATCTCCCAGTGTTGTGAAAGGGCAGACATTACACTGTGATACATAAAGGTAGCTCTTTAAAAGGACAGTTTTCAGGTTTGAGCATAAAAGTCCAGGATCCTAAGCCCCTAGATCGAAAGCAAGAGCAAGTGGATATTTGACAGCATACATTTCATGACAAAAATTTCACAGTTACTGCAAATATAACATACAGCTGATCAGCAGGTAAACAATGTAGTGAGTATTGTGTACCAGTAGCTGTCAAGTACAAGCTGTATCCATGGTCTTCTGAATTCTGACAACAGCCTCTTCTGTAAGACACAGAAAGTAATCCTTCAATTGTATGGGCCCAACTGATATACTTACAATCAAATTTTGACAGTAAGTCTCATAATCAGTTGAAGAGAAACAAAAGAATTAGTGGAAGAACAGCAATATTCAGAATCTTGGAAAGCATGGTTTAAAAGGAAAATGTTAAAGTCTTAGAGTTTAGTCTAGAGAGGACAATACTGATGGGAAACAGCAGTCTTCAAATAAGTGAAAGATTTTTGCAAAGAAGTTGCCTACTACACATAGAACAAGACTTAATGGGCTTAAATGTTATCAAGGGAGATTTAAGTTATACATTAAAAAAAAAAATCCTAATGGGAAAGACAGATAAGCAGTAAAATAGGTTGCCTAGGGAGATTTTAGAATCTCTATCATTAGCCAAATAATTATTGGGAATAATTTAAATATAGTTGAACCTATCCTGTGGCAAGTTAACAGACAAAAAGCTTTCTCCACATCCCATGTCATATTTTCTATGAGGCTGTGCTTCTCTCTACACCCCACAATATGTTCACTGCACATTTTATGTCTGCCATACCATCATTCTTGAGATTCCATCCTGTCCCCAAGCTTATTTATCCTTTTTTTTCACTGCAAGGCTTATCATAAAATTTAAATACATTGGTAAAAAAGTATGAAGTATGGTAAAAAAGAAAATGATAGAGAATAACAAAACCTCTAGAGCAGGAAAAATCAAAAGTACATCCACAGAGTAGCTCTACAAACCTTTAGTTTTATTTCAGGACAGGTAAAAAAGTGAAATCATGTTATTATTTCCTATAGTCTGTAAAGTGTAAAGAAAGGGACATTTGCTGTATGTGGATATTTTTCTTTTTGTTCACAAAATAGATATGTCAAAACACACAGGGAAGTACACATAGGTGGAGCACTGATTTGCTGTTCTCTGTTAGCTGTTACTGTGCAGGGTGTATCCTCCTTCTCCACCTCTGAAAAGACCAGTTCTTCCAAAAGCCCTAGTCAACAGCTTTCGTGAACTGCATTCTTCATAATTTCCTGAATTTATCACATTTTCAGTATGACATTTCCTAATGTGCTGATGAAACCAGGCATGATATTTTGTATTGCTAATGCATGAAACCAAAGAACTGTTAACAGAAATACAAGATCACTTTTAAGAATAGCCTTTAAAAGAGTATTTTTTTTGTCAATGTAAAAAATTCATGTATGCCTTACGTTAGTAAAGAGGATCACGGGAATCATCATCGCTACTTTTCTACTCAATGACAGTTCTCTCTATCTCCTTTTTTAAAATTAAATGTTTAAAAACTTATTCATCCAAAATTTCTGGAACAGGGCTCATTCATTTGGACTGTCTCTGTATTGAAGACAGAATATATCCTATACAAGAAAAAAAATGTACGTCTTATAAGATGAAATACAAAGTAGCATGCATTAAAACTACGTTTATAACATTAACTTCACTGCACATTCCTTTTCTTTTAAGATACTGATCTCTAGAGAGTCCCTTTAAAAAAGCATTTTGTGTGCACATATGGGTCTGAGAACATACATTTGAATAGAAGATTTTTGCCACAAACTTCAGCAACATCAAGTTCTCACAATATTTTGCAGCGTTTTTTGTGTTTTGCACTGGATAACGATTCTTCCTCTCAAAATGTCACATTTAGACATAAAGGTTTGAGGGACGAGTTCAATTAACCTTCTTTTTAGAAGGTGGTTTGAAACTTTACTGGTTTAGGAAGAATTCTGATAAAATTTGCCTAACAAGATGGGGAAGGAAAAACGTCCCACTTAAACATTTTCTGATGTTTCAATTTTTCAATTAAAATTTTAATTTTTTATTTGAAAACTTTATTTTAAAGTTGGCAACATTTTTCAATGCAAGAAGGCAAAAGGCTTCCATTAGTACAAAGCAAAACCTCAACAAATAGCATATAAGGAATACAAATACAATAAAATTATACTACATAGTCTTTTCCTGAACATTAGTTTGGCTCTCTGCTTGAATCGTGTATTTGGGAAAGACAGGAGGAAAAGGTGAAAAGATCTGTTACATGAAACACTATATTAAAACCCCAAAGGTTTTAGAATCACGTTATGAAACATCATATTCGCATCTGATCTTTTCCAGGTATTAACATGGGATATTGTATATAGATAGATGAAATAAAAAAGAGGATAAACGCCTTCACTGAAAAGTAAGAGAACATGCAGGTTAGAAGGAAGGTTACCTTCAGGGGTGTTGACAGAGACACTGAGAGTTTTCATAAGTTAGGGCTATTTATCATAGAAATTACGGTGACCTAAGAGTAAAGATTATTGAGATTACAAACGTGAACTATAATGAAAGCAGGAAATGCTTTTTAATTATTTCTTAATTGATAGTAAGTACTAATACATTATTTTGAAAATATTGTTCTGCAAAATTAGGAATATTTAAATGTACCTTGCCACTTTGAGACATTTTCTGTCAGATAGTTACTTGGCTTTTGCTTTTTGTCCATACTATCAGTATGATTTTTATTATATTATGACAAACTATAAGTTTTAGTCTGAGTAACTTCTAGCAGAGATCTGTCTAGTTTGTCCATAAAGTATCACCACCTTTTTGTTAATGAAAGCATAAATATTAATAAATAGCTGAAAAACTCAGGTCCTGGTCTAAAGGATACTGTAAGTGGTTGGGTAGAAAAATGATTGGAGGGGCAAAGACCTATACCTAAAAGGAAAAAAATAAGGGCACAGGTTCATGAACCTGAAAGTAACATCAAATACCAGCACTGAAGAGGTAAATATTGCAGGAGAGATCAATAGATTGAGTTTGTGGGAAGCTGGGAAATAGTTCAAGGGACTCTGCTACTCTACCGGTGTATAATTGAATAGTTTCCTATTCCCTTACACCAAACATATGAACTTTTTCTACTGATAGCTTTATGTATAAATAAACCCTGAGTTTATCTTTCCTTTAATCCCATTTTTGTCTCAGTTGTCTAGACATGACTCAATAAACCAGTAGCATTCTGCTGCACACCTTTCTTGAAAAAGATTAGGCTCCAGTGACCCATTCCACTTCGAAATGTAATCACCATGTTAGGGAGCATGGATGTTCTTTGCAGAAGAAAATTATTCTCTCTGGCCTACTTTGGTAGTTCAACCATATAAGTTCCATGGTCTTAAGTAAGGACGATTCTGTGGTCAAGAGAGAGATGTGGTCTTAATGCCCTTAATGCCCTTGCCATCTTGGGCAACATTTTTTTCTATCTTTTTTTTTTAATATGAGATGTCATAATAGCTTTCTTAACATGGGGAACAGAGAGAGTGGAAAGACATCATCACTGTTATTTCCATAACTACTGCTTTGGGGTCTGTGGAGAGGGAAGAATAATTTGTATATGCATGTTTCCAACATTTTTGAACCTATGTGTGCATGTCTTGGGATATGCAATCATATCTGAGTTTAAAAACCCATAGTTATTCTCTTTACTTGGAATAAACTTCACTCATTAGAAGAATTATGTTTTTCTAACAGAGAGGTTACTCTCACAGGTTATCTGACTTTGTATCTGAAAAATGCGTTACCTCTCATACCTCACTGAATACTATTTATTTCTCTCTGGCATGCTTCTTCCATTGAAGCATAGATTGCTTTTTGGTAATGTGCCACAAAAGGCTCATTACCACTGAAGAGCAGGAGTTTTCATTTTATAGTCCCATATTATGGCACACTTTTCCCATTCCCATCTGCTCATGTAAATCTCCTGATAAATTAATATCTCTGGCAGAGAAAAGTTATTTACTTGATCTTTTGGTTAAGTAATTTTTGCCTTATTGAATAGTTTCCATTGTTTTCTCTCACAAACAGTATTCCTCATGAAGCCTGAGTTGCTATTAATTACAGCAGTGCTTCCAGGTGTCTGTGGCAACTTAAGCTCTGTTTAGAAAACATATATAACACCATGAGAGGTTTTCTCTGTGGAGTTAGAAAGGAGCTGCTGTACAAGATCTTTTATCCCTTTAGCCTTGGTAATGTTCAGATATCACTTTTTAACAAGATAACCAAGTTGGGAAAGCTCCTTCCTTGTTTGAACTGACCTAGAAAGAACCCAAATGTACAGGAGAATGCACATTTAATCAGCTTGTAGTATTTCTTCTGTCAGGATGGAGTGTGACTGGCAAGGAGAAACTTGATTACAAACACAACCCGTAATTCACATAAAGTACTAAAGAGCACTAAGGAGTATGGCACTTGCAGCACAGATCTAGGACTCCTGGGAGAAGTTGTATGAAAAATATAACACTTCTGTAGCAGTGTACTGTGATTGTGTGTCATTCAGAACTATTTTCATGTCTGCCATTGGTGAAACCCTGGGAACAGAGAACTTTTAATCAACAACAACATCAACAACAACAAGAGATAAAATTTATTAAAGCACTAGAAATTCCACTACAAAACCTAAGTAAGTAATCCATTTCAAAAAAGAAATAGTGTATCATACTCCTGGATTTAAACTTTTTTTGTTTAGTATATTTAGGTGGTGCGATTTTCTTCCCTTTCATCGTAAGTCTTTCATTTGTAATTCTAACTTATTAAAAACTTCCCAAAATCTTATTCACTACTCTTCCAAAATCTTAACAGAATTACTAAAGTAAAACCAAATGTCAGAGGCAGGAATTTAAGCTGTGTCAGTTTTTGACTGGAATATGTTAAGTTAACCTGTTGTACTTCCGATAAGAAAGAATAGAAATATATTGATAGCACATTGCGTTATAAAAATACCAGATTAAAGGTTAATAACTAGTGTTTTCAAAGTTAGTCTGAAAGATAACATACCTATGCAGTGAACTGGTGATCAGAAAAGCATTACAGATTCACTTTGTGTAAAATCTAGCAACATACTGAGTGCGCAAATTAATGAATGTTTAACCAAGATGAGTTACAGTGACTCTCTTAAGTATGTCAAAATGACAGTCAGATTTCTACCAAATGAATTCATTATGGTCAGTGAATGAATAGCTAATGAATCTGGAGTCAAGGATCTCTTACATTAGAAGTAATCCATAGGGAAATATCCAAGTAAATTCTTGTAGACATTTTACTCAAAATGCAAATCAAAATGAAAAAGGACAAGCAGGCTAAGGAGACAAAATGCATTTTTAATTCCTTAAGAGGTAGCACTAGGTATAACAAAAGGAAGAGTCTTCAGAATTATTTGATATATAAACAACAGATTAAGACAACCTTTCTTCACCAAAAGTGAGAAGGGGAAGTGAGTAGCTGATCCCTTTCGATTACAAGCAATGAAGAAGTATCAAATCATCTCTGATCCTTGGTTTTAGCAAAGATTAAATATAAGTAAAAGATCTGTGACTCGACTCTCAAAGGTCAGAGTTTAACACTGGGAATCCATCAAGATTATGTGTTAAGGAGCTCTATAGATGTATTTGTTCAGACTAGCTGATGGAAATGGAGATGAAGAATTCTACTTCCTCGTTCAGTACTGCTGTAAGGATTAAAAAGCAGGTTTCCTCTTTAAAATGAGACTATAACAAATCATTTAGGCCAATCGTTCAGATGTCAGTTTCTGATGATGAATTTCCTGAATAAACAAAGTAACAAGAGTTGCAACAGGCACACTTATGAAAAGATAGAACAGATTAATCTCATGCTCAAGACAAAGAAAAAATCCCCTGCCCAGAAAAAAAAAAATTTAAAAAGGCATGAATTCTGGTACGAGTTTGCACAATAGCACATGATGGAAAAGCCAGCAATAAACCATTAAACCCTTAATTCCTGTCACTGCGTCAACTTGACATGGATCCAATTAGATCTTCTTTCAGTGAAAAATGCTAATTTGTCACTACTGAGCAATACAATTCAGGGCTAAGTGGAAACAATGATGATGAAAGCCTCTACACTCAGAAAATACTGATTATTCAGAAGTAAAAAACTATTTTGCTACAGCATTTTAAGTTTCATATTTTCAAATTTTAAATTTAGGATCAAAACTTTTTTAAAATGAAAAAATAGATGACATACTTTTAAAACATAGTAATGTTTCTCAAAAATCAGAGGATCATTTTCCAGCTTATAGTTCTAAAATGTATTTACCAATCCAAAATCATTTGAAATCTCATTTTGAGGGACATTTTTAAGTATTTAATTCTATTTTCTTTTGTAGGAACATAGGACTTGAAAGGGTCTCAAAAATAGTAGCCACTTTAACATAAATGGAGAAAGATCCTTGATAAAACTGTTTCCACTGTTTTCCACTGATAAAAATGTTTCCATTGCTTCAGGTTCTGGCAGAATTAGAACACCATTGCTCTGTTTATTATAAACCTTCTCTTACTCTTTGGTTAAAGTGTATTCAAGATACATTTGTATCCAACTGCTATTACACCTGCACCATCCTTCAGATTACACTTCTTGGGGGAAAAAAATGAGTTTACATGCCATTCAGAAAATTGGACAACAGAGTTTCATAAAAATGTATTCAATAATTTGAAAATATTTAGAATAAAGAAGAAATATTTCATAGGTGCAGGTCAATTAGGAAGGGTAAGAGAACTACAGGAAGTGTTGAATGAAAATCTTAAGAAAGTGAAGGTGCCCATAATGTTGTGCTAGGTGGCATCAAACCGGTAAAATTTAAACTATTATCAGATGCTTTTCATATCCATGGTAGTTCATTTTATAAGTTTCAATTTCTTTTTTCTCTTATTAAAATGAATAATTACAGTTTTCATGATAACTTTACACATCTCTAGAAGTAACAGCCTCAGAATTTTTATCATTTTCTGCCTGAGAAGCTCAGACAATAACGGGAGACCCAACAATGCTGCTCATCCATTGTAGGAGTCTCAGATGACCGTGCTGATGGCTGTGGCATTTCTTGGACTGAAATTCATTACACTGTCACAACAGTTCGATAAATCAAAAGAAACATGTAGACCCCAAAGGGCAGAGGAGGTTCTTCTGAATACAGTTCCAGCTGTACTCTATGCATCAGAGCCAAAGGTCCAGTTTTTTCCCTCCTCCCACTCAAATGGTAAAACTTGAGGTGTCATTTGAAATGAACAATGAAAAGCTACAAGCCGTGAGAATGCAGCAAGACATCATACAAATAGACTTAGAGGGTACAGGAAAAAGTATTTTGAGATACATTAGCTCTGGAAAATCTCCAGCTGAAAAGAAAAGCAACTTCGTGACTCACTATACAAAATACGAAATCCACCAGAGTTTCTAGACCTTACAAAGGATCCAACTGTTTGGAAGTCTGCTGAAAATATTCCCTGGAAATCACATCATTTTTCAAGTTTAGTATCTTGTGCCACACTTCATCTATAAGGAAACTCAGTGCTTTCAAGATGGCCAAAATGCCAGGTGTATTTAGATCTTTAAGGACTAGGGCATGTTTGCACTGAAATTATAGATTACTCTCTGCATTTCAAACCTCCAGAAATACTTTATTTCAAAACTCAGCTAAAATAAATTATACAGAGATGGGTACATCTGGGGCTAGAACCAAAACATCTTTCTGGAGTAGATGAATGAAGTTTAGAGCTTCATATGTTTTGATCATATTGATTTCATGAGCTGAAACTCTGAGTCTGATTTTGACATAAAAGTCTGAGTTGCCTAATACCAGTTGAGCACACCTCAATATTCGATCAGTTTGGCACAGATAAGAACATGTAAAACACAGAGATTGCATGGGATATTGACTCCCGGGAATTGTAAAAAGATGTTGCAGATTCAGTCCAGAAAGAGTTCTCCGAGACTTTGGCTGCCTAAGTATATCAGTCATCTCTATGAATATGTAGACAGAAATTTTTAGGGACCTAAGAGTTATCCAAGTTTAGACAGTTCTTTAAGACAACTAGATGGTTCATGCTTTACAGTTCTATGAAGTACATTCCACAAAAAAAGGTGGTAGATTTTCCTGACTATACACTTGTGAGACTTATTCTGACCTAACTTCTCTAGTCCTGTATTTGGAAAAAATTGATCCATCATAGAACCTAAAAAAAAAAAATAAGAAGAAGGAAAATGAGCCTGAGGCAGACACCTGCCACGAGAAGTTTCAACGTGTATGATCAAAATTTGACAAAGATATAAGCAACCTAAGAATGTAACCTATAACTATTAGGTTGATAACTAGTTACCAGTTGGACTTAATACTGTTATATGTTAAAATGAGAGATTTCCAGAAACACAAATAAAACTCAGGAACCTTCAACAGGTTGCTGAGGAGAAATTCCACATCCCAACCTAGATGAACATGCGCACTAGCAATCTGGTTTTACAGTTTTTGTTTCATTTTACCCCAGAATTAGGGCCTGAAATAAGCTCTCTACCGGTGTGTGGGAAGTGTACTAGCCCATGTTTCTTCCTTCATGCACACCTCTTATTCCTGCACGGCTATTTTTAAACCATAGCGCCTGTGTCCACAACTGTGAAACATATTTTACAAATAAATGAGGTGTAAGCCATGCAAAGGTCCAGTGGGATAGATCTCAAAAATCAATAGACTCCTATATGTATTCTCTTCTTAATTACCTGAAAAGACTGGTGGGCTAGAGAAATGGGCTTACTTCCATGGAGTTAGCCTGACCTGTGGTATGTATTAGCCACTTGCCAACTCATTCATGACTATATCTGTTTGGAGGTGGCCTGATGTACAAGATTTTTTCTTCTACAAAATATAATGAAAACTATAAATCTTAAGGTTATATTCAGTTCTCTTTTGCAAAGGATTAAGGAATTGGGTAGGATCTAAGTCACATGTATTTGATGTTTTCCTCCATCTCTTGTTCAAGGCTGAATCTAGAATTCTAATGTGTGATTAAAAAAAAAATAATAATTGGAACATACTAGCATACTGTGTTTTGAAACTTGCAATGAGATGCTTCTATGCATACCATCTGGTTTTCCATCATTGTTTGTAGTCAAAATTATGTTGATTTTCTCTGTACACATTTGTGTGGAAGCTAATTATGCTTTATCATCTCACCTTTGGAGAAGGCATAAATCATCCATATAGTATCCTGCATAGAGATTATACTGATAATTGTTTAAGAGGACTCAGGACAGCCCTTACTGCAGTGTCACTTAAAACACATAACTATAGTGTAATAAATTTTGAGTTTCTAGGATTTTTTGTGACATCATCACAAATTTTAATGATGTGATTATACATCATATACTAGAGTCATAATTACATTCTAATTATGCAAGGATAAGTATTTATACTAAAACAGGCAATTAGGTGTAATTACACTAATGATGTAAATGTGCAAGAATTAACTGAAATTGATTTGAAAAGGAACTAGGGAAATGTATACAAATAAAACACATTTCGTGACTAAAAAAAGAGAGCAAACCTCTCTGATAAATGTTAACTTTTAATTATATATTAGGAACATCATGCAAGGAAATGCCCCAAGGTCTTTTTTCCTCCCAGAGCTCCTACTTAATTCTGCTATTCTCTGGCCCTTACGGAGAGTGAGGAGAGTGACTGCTAACTTCCCCCCCTACACAGCCTAGATCTTTTCAAGCAGATGGAGAGGGAATTTCTTAAGAATGCTCTCCAAAAGAAGTATCTTTGGCTATCTATGTGATGAGTTATTACATACTGCCACTAAATGGCACTCGTCTTTTTCATATTTTCTCCAAAATAGCTAAGATTTGTTACAATGCAAGGTTGTGACATAAACTGACAAAATAATAGACTTTCAAAGATAGGATTATAATCTGTCCCTTATCCTTTTACAGTCAGAGTTTAGTCCTACCCCACGAACTCCAAGCACAGTTCACAATATAGTTGTGAAAATAAAAGTGAAGTTTTTTTTCTAGTGTGTTTCCCTTCTTTTCTAGTCTCTTCAGAGTCAATGCCCCGAAAAGATTTAATCAGAGTAAGAATGAGCAGAAAGCTATTGCTTCCTTTAGACTTTGCAGAAGATAGGTCTAACATATGGTGATGTATCCTGTAGAATTATTTACTAATTGCAATGCTGTCAAAGTTTCAAGCATTAAGGAATTCAGTAGTACAATTTACAATTTAAAGTAGGTTATGGAAAGAATGTAGCAACAACGTCTGCATGCAACAAAAACCATGTGGGAGTAGAGAGTGATTCAATATAGCAGGTGACTAGTTAGAATGGTTTTCTGGGAGGTTAGATGACTTGGTTTTCTGTTTTTAATGATTGAGTAGACCACAGATTAGCCCCAGTAAATGCCAACTTGTTGATACTGTAATTTCATTACTTCTGTCAAAACCTCATAAACTCAAATATCTATGATTGAGAAAAAGTCTGAGTTGAAGTCACATCCATTCCAGGAGAGTTTTATGAGCATTTGATTAAAGAGAGAAAGAAAAACAGAAGCATCTCTTTCAGAAATTCACTTTCTAAAGAAAGAATGACATGCAGAGAGCATCTGTAGCTATGATTCACAATGAGAGATGGAATTTCAGCTATCTTTTAACCAAATGTTGGTAACACTTATGTGGAGTGTAGTTAAAGCTTAATCTTTCCTCAGCATTTCTCATGAGGTAGCTTACAAGGATTCCTTCTGTCCTCCTAGTGTATGATGTTCTCAGTTTGAAGTGGTTTACTTCCTGGACATGGAGAAATCTCAGGGTCTAACTTTGGGTCCTGCAGGGTGCTAAGAAACTAAAGAGCCACAATACATCATTTTGTCACTTATTTCTCCCTTTTACGAGCTGACACCAGCTGTTAAAATGTGATTACCATTTTCTTTTTTTTTTGTTGTTTCCCAGAAACATATTGGTTACAGGGCAACTCTGTCTTTCAACATCTGTTCAGCATATTACTCATATATTCAGATTTCCCTGCTCATTCAGCATGCTATAGCTCATTACAATATACTAAATATTCTTCTGGAGTGAGCAGAAGGGTTTTCAACAGCTTCAGGTCTGCTGGTTCCAGCTACAGATGATCCTAAATCCAAAACTTCTAGTTTTGACTACTATGATTTCACATGTGGTTTGTCTTATGTGAGTTAAGGACTACAGTCTTAGTGCCAAGACAAAGTGGCAAATATTAAGGTCCATTACATCATGCCACAGTACATGTGGCTCAAATTCTACTGAATGAGATAAATGCCATGCAAAGTATCATTATTCTGTTGAGATACACTATATTCAAGCTGGCAGAATGGCCATTTTTAGACAATCTTTAAAGCAGTGTGAGAACATAAATTCAAACAATTTTTCACATATTTTAAGTTTGATTTCATAAGAAGGCAAGTGTTGTGACTGTATAGTCCTTTTTTGCTTCCTCTGCTCTGTTTTGACTAAACTATTGGCCAGCTTTGATCGAATCTTAAAAAATAAAGTAGTCTGAAAAGCAAGTCCTTACAAGTAGCATGAAAACTAGAAATTGCCAAGCATATGAGAGAACCATTTTTTGTAGAAATAGCAGGTAGATCTTTCCTTGGGAGTATTTGTAGGTTGTGTTATAAAACCTGCTTGGAAAGAGCTAGCTAGCCAAGCACCATAGACAGACAGCCCATCCAGTTAAAATACATTACTCAAGATGAGCCACAACACATCATATTTCTCTCCTACATATCTAAGACAGGTGTTGCAGATAAGTTGTTACCACAGAATACTATGTGGAAAGCAGACCTGAATTTGGAGGAGTTTTGTGCTCGCTGTTTCTCTTACACATAGAATTGTTTTCCCATGTTTTACTAACATAGGTCTGGATTCAATACTGGCTACTTGCAGGCACAGTTGAAATATAAGTATATTAGAATATGCTAGGTGTAGACTACTAGGTGTAGAATTCTGAGCTGGTGTTGGCTGGGATAATAATAGTTTTCTTCATAGTAGCTTATATGGGGCTATGTTTTGGATTTAAGAGGAAAGTAGCATTGATAACACACGAATGTTTTAGTTATTGCTGAACAGTGCTTATACAGAGTCAAGGCCTTTTCAGGTTCTCACCTCACCTCACCAGTGAGTAGGTTGGGGGTGCACAAGAAACTAGGAGGTGGCACAGCTGGGACAGCTGACACCAACTGACCTAAGGTATATTCCATACAGTATGACATTGTGCTCAGCAACAAAATTGGGGAACAACGGAGATGTTTGGAGATATGTCATTTGTTTTCCCAAGTATCTGCTATGCATGATGGAGCCCAGCTTTCCTCGAGACGGTTGAACACCTCACTAATGATGCAAAGTGGTGAACATATCCCTTGGTTTGTTTTGCTTGCATGCATGGCTTGTGCTTTACCTATTAAACTCTGTTTATCTCAATATACAAGTTTTCATGCTTTTACCCTTCCAACTTTCTCCATATCCTGCCGGGAAGGAGTGACCAAATGTCTGTGTGGAGCTAACCTGCTCACTCAGGCTAAAATACAACAACTTCTCAAGAAGAATCTGAGTAATTATATGGTGATATGCAATATTTTCATTGTTTATTCTTCTAACAACAGAGAATTATAGCGTTAGTCATGCAATATTTTTTGAGTTATCTTTATTTTGGTTTGCTATCTAAGATTAAGACTGTTCTTTTTTGTTTTGTTTTTAGACTTTTAAACAATCTTAAATTAAAATCTATATTATGCTTCATCTGATGAGTTATAAGGTACTGCATTGTACAAAGAAATGTGATTACTATGTACAATGTGTGTTTTAAGTCTGAAGCATAACCTTAACACTTTTAAGTGTATTTTGCATGCTGCTACAGATACTGCTGAAACTGTTGTTAGGAAAGAGACATTGCCCCTTCGAAGTTCTTGGAAGTTTATGGCACCCTGTCTACCCTGTATCTCTTCCTCTCCTTTATTGTTTTTGGCCTTTCTTTTATTGTCTATAATCATGTTTTGATCTTGACCACATGACCACCTGTATCTAATGCATGATACTAGCTAAATTAAAAGTGTAAGATTGCCTTCCTATTTTGTGACCATTTCTCCATGCATGCATTTTGCTTGATGAAATATATCATTTGAAAAGATCTAATGTATGTGAAAAAGCCTAAATGTGATATGTTGAAACAATTCTTAAGGGTCAAATGTGAAACCCATTGCAATATACAAGTGTGCTGTTATGCAAGCCATGAATATCTAGAAAGCGTAAAGCACTCCTGTCCCCCATTACTTTTACAAAGAATTCTGTGTATCCAAAAACATTGAAGAAGGTGCTAAACTTGACATATGTGATTGAATTGACATAATATATAGCTAGAATTCCTTCAGTACGACCTGGAAATATCAGCCTCATAGAATTGAGACATTGAGACAATGTCTCAAAATTAAACAAACTAACTCCTGTTGTTCTCAGGTAGTAAATACGTCATTTTATTAGACACAGTGACAAAAACAACACAAAATTGAGAAATCAGTGATTTTTTTTTTTAATCTAAGATCCTGTAATACTGTAAAATGGTGATTTGTGAAAATCACAGAATAGCAGAAAGCCTAAAATGACTTTTTCTTATCAGTTCATGTAATTTCTCCATTAAGAATGAGGTTACAAGGCACAAAAATCACACAGTCCAAGAATGCTAACTGTGGTCAAATAATTTACTCATCAGCATTAGATTACATATACAAATCTTTTGGCCATTGTGTTCCCAGCTGGCAGCTACCACTAACATCTGGACTATTAACATCAGAATTGGTAATCTAGAGAATTGTTCCTTCTATCATTTCCAGCTAATACTGGACTCCAATTAGTGCTCTTCCAAGCCCACCTGCAAAAATGTCTAACAGCTTCAAATATCCAAACATTACAGATTGTGGAAGATTACATGAACAGAAAATAAGATCACAACTACTTGGAATATTCTGTATGTTCTGGGTGTATGACCATTTCCTTATGGAGAGAGCACGAAAAATTTTATCAGGCAGAAATTTCCTGAGTGTAAGTCTGCAGATAAAACCAGTTCTTAAAAGTAAACAACAAAAATACAGCAGTCACTTCCTTGTCAGACAATTTCCCCCTCCAAAAACCACTTCTGCTATGACCCCCCTAGCACTTAAACAGCAAGTGCAGAAACCAGGAATAAGTTGTTATTTATATACTGTTTTGTTTTTATTTGGATAACAACATAAAAATCTTAAAACTCCCAGGAGTTTTAGCCAAGAAGACCCACTAAATTGCCTACAAAACTATTTTTTTCTCAAGTGAACCCATCATTGCTGTACTCTTACTATGCTTTTTAAGTTCATCACACTCTTCATGTGTTTAGTTTTATACTAAATGTAAACATACTGGAATGACAGTTGTGAATTTTATAACATCACAGGGACTAGAGCCTTCATTTCTCTTAGAAATACATAGTGATTAAAATAACAATGCGATCCCACAGTTGGAGATCCAGTCCATCAGTGGTACCACCAGCCTGGTCTTCTTTGAATGTGTTTGCTCAGATACTGTGGCTGTCTGCATTAAAGCTGAACTGGACCTTGTGGTGGGTTTTTTTATTGTTTTTTATATAAGCACACATTTGTAGATATGTTTAACCCCATGATATGTGGAAGAGTGGATAAAAGTGTTTTCTTGGGTCTGTACTTGTCCAAACTAAGTGATTTTTGAAGACTTATTCTTTGAATCCTCAGTTCATGTCCTCTTTTTTCTTTTTTAACTTTATCCTCATTCTACCTGAATCACCTAAGTATCAAAAGGAAGTAGACATCCCTCCAGCTGTGTTTTTACAGTTTATGTGCACCAAGATTTCTCTATCTCTTTGACTGGCCAGTAGGGTCAATAATACAGCTGTGAATGAAAAATAAAAATCATTGGAGTTTTTATGATCTTGTGTCAACTTTTAGGTGTCCTGATGTCATCCATGATACCAATGTTTGCCTCTGCTTATCAGGCAATTAATGATCTCAGGAGAAACCTAGACCATGTAAGAGATGTGGATCAGGACTCTATAAACTTAATAACACTTTTATATTTGATATGTTTGCTTAAGAGAGATTTGTTATTATATCTTTCTTCTTCCATTCAATACAATTTGAAAGGTTTCCAGTTGCATAGACTCAGACAATTACATAGAAGCTGCAAAGTAATTTGGTTTCATCTAAATAGTGGTGCTACAAAACACCTCTCCTTCTGAAATAACAAGATACTTACACTTTGAACTTGAGACCTGAGTGAAACAAAACATCATGCTGAGAATCTGAATTTCTGTAATTTGATTTCAGAACAGTACATTCATTTCATTTGCAAATGTACAGAAGAGAGAACACTGTAGCAAATTACGGTCATATCTGCAGGAATTTGTTTCAATTGCTGAGTTGATAAACTGTGTGATGATTCCAGTGTGCACAAGAGACACGTACAGTACCATGTGACCAGATGTGGTGGGGAAAATACACACATATATATATATTCAACAGCAAAAATGAGAACTTGTATGTAAGAAAAACAAGTACAGTTCTCAGCTCTGAGAAGTCCTGGTTTGGATACTCTGCCATCTGCTATACAATGAGATAAGGAAACTCCTATTGTTCAATAAATCAAATTTCTGTTAACTAATAATGAAAGCAGCCTCAGCTGTCAGCAAACATGTAGAATTTTTTTCTTTGATAAAAACTCCTTACATGACCTATCAGGGAAAACAATTTTATTCAACCTGTCAGTTAAAATATTCATGACTTGAAACTGGTAGGCCAACTCAAATGCCTCATGTTTCTTTATTTTCACAAATTTGGATATGTGGGGTACTTTTTGTTATTTTACTGATGTCTGAAATGTATTATTACAAACAACAACAACACAACAGTAAAAAAAAGAAATTTCCAGTTGAGATAAATGGATGGAGCTTTATCAAATCCATTGTTACTACACGGATTTTCCAGCTGCTAACCTGACTTTTTATATAGACTGTATAAAAGCAAGGCAAAAGAATTTGTATGAGAAGGTCAAGTACTTTAACTGGTGACTGGTTTCTCAGTAGCTTGCTTCACTACTTTGCCATGTAGATTCCCAGGAGAATCAGGGAACAGGGAATCTTTCTGAACGAAATTATTTTTTAAGGCCGACAATGCAGCGTCTCTTAACACTAATTGACTAATGCTATAATCAGTAAAATTACAGCATGAATTGTATTAATCCTAATTACAGTGGAGAAAGATGATCTTGTGCCAATAGTACAAGACCAAGAGCTAAGGAGATTCAAATGCTTTTTCCATCTTTGCCACTCATTTTCTGTGTACCCTTGGGCAAGTCATATGAGCTCAGTTTACCATGCGTTGTGCTTGGTAAACTTGGTACCATATTTTTCCTCTCTAATGTTGCTGCTTCAAAGGAGTGGCTTGAGACCAATTCATTGGTAGCACTTGGAAATCATTCATGTAAGGGTACCATAGAACTAACAGCATCACTTTTCTTTTTGTAGGGGTGCACCTATGCAGCACCACGTATGAGAAATAGGGACCACCTATTAGTTACTCTATCTCCAAAAAGTTCCTATGACGAAGGGTGTTTCAGTGATGTCTTTGATTCTTTCTCTGGAAGCATAAAAAGTGGGTAACATGAACTTAGAAATGTTGGAAAAAAATTGAAAAAAGGAAAGAGTAAAGGCAAGGCAGGTGAAAGTTCTCTGTTTACGTGATTGGTAGGTAGATATCTGTCATACAGCAAAGTATCAAATATTGCCAGTTTGCCCCTCTCTGCACCAATCACTTACATTCTCCAATTTTTACAAGCTGAGTATATCTCACTTTTAGATACATACCAGGATATGAAATTGAAGACTTCCTGAATTAGTACCCATTCAGTAACATCCTAGTATGTGGCACAATTTTATCCTTTTTATTAAACCACCACTTGATTTCCTTAATCAGTTTTTCCCTTTTGTTTTAAGTGGAAGAAAAGATGGGTGAAAGCCCTGTATTATAGGCATAATTAACTTTTAGTAGCCATCATTGTTGAATTCCCTAGCAGCTGAAGAGATTATTTGTGTTACTACAGAATATCAATTAGAATTTTGGACTGTAGAGAGTGCATAGCAAAAATTGTACTTTCTCTATAACGGCCCATATGTGTAAGACAAGATGTAACATTTTCACTACATAATGCTTGGTGAGCATGAGAAGAATTACTCTTGTCCCCTGGAAATGAGGTGCAAACCTCAACAGACCAACACCTGAAAATATTAGGAACAGACAGCTGAAAATTTAAACTGCTGACTTCAGATACCTTGGTTACCTTAGGTCTTGTAATATTTTATTTTTATTGAACGGCTATACATAGGCTTATAAGAATTAGAAGCAAGAAATGCCTTAAGCTTTCCGAATACCCCTCACTATGTGTCAAAATCCAGAGAAATTTTAGTTCTTCACTGCAGCGTCGTTCTCGGAGACAGCTGAATTATGTCATGTAGAAAGGACATCTTATCTATTACAAGTGGTTTTTCATACCAAAGGAAATTGTCACATGGACTCTGAGGGGAAAAACAACAACAAAACCCAAACAAACAAACTAAAAAAAACCCCACTGTTTTTAAAGAATCTCTTTTTAGCATCATATTCTTCTGGCCCAAATCACACGGTTTCACACCCTTTATGAAACTTGTAGTTACTTAATTCCTGTAAACATTAACAGACAATGCCCATGTAAGTATGATAGCTAGCTTTGAAAATTCACAGGGTGAATATAAATTTGTTCTCCATGGTCAAGATAAATTTCACATTAGTATTTACACTACAGCTGCTCTTATTTGAAAGCTATTTATTCTTTACCCAACAGATTTACTGGATGCAATAGCAATAAGAGTTTTAATTAAAATACTTAAAATTTTATTTTGCAAGAAATTGGAATACTTTTCAAATGTTCTCCAAATCAGGATGTTTCAGCATAACAAGAAAATATTTAAAAGATATAAACAAATAAACATAATAATTAAGACATAAAAACCCCTAAATAATTATGGTGAAAAGAGGCTTCAAGATATAATTGAAGACACATATAAATATAAAGGTTTATATACTATTACATACTACTCCAACAAGAATCAACAAAAGCAAAAGCAACATCTTAGTTATTCCTAACTTTCTAAAATGTGCGTCTTTTTGGCTGAGTGTTTCTATGACTGGCTTCTATTTCCAAGCAAATACGTTTCAAAAGCATGAGAGAAAGATGAATATAAAATGAAAAGACACATCCATATGAAAAATACCTGAGCTCATTTTGATAAAAAACATTCAGTTATTCTGTACTATGATGAGAGTCTTTTGTTGAGCTATCACCCCTATATATATCCTACAAGTGGATCTATATAACTTGCTAAGTTAAATGGCAATGTAATACAATAGTAACCACAGCTAACCACTGCTATTCTTGGAGGAAAACATTTGAAAAAAGAAGAGTTAATACATACTTTCTCCTTCAACTTAGAAGCACTAAATCTCATATATTTCCCAAGAGCATATGAAATTCTGAATTAACCGATTTTGTAAGTGTCAATGAATCTTGGGTCTGGTCACTGATAAGTTTGGTCAAAACATGGTCAGATTCAGATGTGTTTAATTAAATCACTTATTTCACTTTAGGTGTTACGAACAAATTTTGGTCTGTTTCATTCCTTATATACTATAGGTCAAAGAGAGAACATGTTAGATATTTCGCCTGCTTGGCACCCTTAAGATCATGAATGGATCCTGAATGTTCTTTAAAGTCTGGGAGTTTCTTTGCATCTCTTACAAATCACAGTCTCCAAATATTACTGTCCAATAGGTAACATGAAGAACATAGAATTACCCCATTTTATACCTGATTTTATAAGGGTTTCAGCACAGAAGACGTTTGAACAGTATATCTTGATGGGTTATTGTACTTTTCTGTATTTTTAATATTTTTTTTTCTGGTATATTTTTTGGAATGGTCATCCGTGAAGGAGAGGCTTAACAAGTGATGACATTTATTATTATTATTATTATTATTATTATTATTATTATTATCATGCAGTAGAGAATGTTGCCCCTGAAAATGAGGAAATTGGTCAAAATCTTACCAAAAAGGGAAACCGCTTAACATGGGATGCCTTCCTTTTAAAAGAGGATAAGAAAAATTGTACAGGTCAGAGAATTTTGTATGGGCTAAAACCTAACAGGAACACAGAGGAGGACTAATAATATTTTATAATTCATCTTGGAGCTAACTGGAGTGTGATAGAACATTATAGCAGCAATTACAGTCTAAAACATAATTTATTTTCCATCAAAATTCTAGAGGGAAGATGTCTACCTGTTGTGATAGCTGAGCTAGATGGTTCCATTTCTATCGTTAGAGATGTGCATGTTCTCTTTTTAATTTCAGCAGAATACCTGTGTATCTGATTAGTGTATCAATGTGTAGAGCAACCGGTAGTGGAAGTAAGTAGAAATAGTGCTTAAGAGGGAAGATATAATATCTTAAAAAAAAAAAAAAAAAAAAAAAGATAAAAAAAAAAAAAAAAAACAAAAAAAAAAAAAAAAAAAAAAAAAAAAAAAAAAGCAGAGATCACAAACTATCAAACAGCACAAACTAATATATAAAAATTCATGTTTGTCCATATATAGATATATATATTTATACAGCTAGCAAGAGATATGTCAAGCTTCAAAGAGCTGGTGTTAAACACCACCCAAAAACAGAAGGAAGGAAATATGCATTTTCAGCATGCAAATAACAAAATCACAGAGTTTTCAGTTCAGGGTCTAAGTAGGTTTAGTACAGCTGCCTGTTCAGTATGGCACTTAGCTGTATTAGAATATAAAGCCATAATTGATTCTAGGTGTGTACTTAATTTCACTGTATTGCAAGCTATTTGCAAGAAAAACCCTTCACTACAGTTTTGCTTGCTTTTTTTCCCTGTTCTCTAAGTTAATGTACATATGTATTGCCATAGGCAGCTGACTGAGAGGTATTTTTTCAAATTAAGTGTGAAACCTAACAAAGAGAAAAGAATCTTAATGGAAAAGAAGTTGTTGCAGGAAAAAAGGTGGCTATGATGGTGTCGGTCTTATCTATACTTTGATGATATTGTGTACAAGAACACCTAATTCTAGAAGTAGTTTTTGGCTGAATCACTGTTTTATTAATAAAAATTTATATTATTAAGATCCATGGATATTTCAACAGATCATGTGAAAGACTATAGTCCCTACAACTCTTCCTTTCTTCTGCCTCATTTATCCACACCAATTAAATGATACTATAGTACTTTGACCAAGCAATATTCCAATATGTTTGAAGGAAAAAAAATATCGCTCTAAAGTCTACTGGTTTTGTCATTAAAATTACGAACACTCCAGCACCAACACTCTGGAAAAATGCCATCTTAATCCAAAGCCAAACTAATTAGAAGAATAATACTATTAAATATTACTGCAGGGCTTTCAGTTTTCATTCAGTTACCTTTACTTCAATAAGATTCAAAAGAGATACAATCTTCAGTAGCAGTTTGTCCTATTTGTTTTTACTGTAGCATTTACAAAGGAAGGAAAATTCCAGTCATTACACACAATATTAAACCACCTCAGGATCTATTTTTAAAACAAAGTCTTCCACTGACTCTTCTGTCAGGTGAAGTTACCAAGCTCACAGTGCCCTCTGTCTAATTATCCTAGGTGATATTACTCCTTCTCTATTTGAAAATGTGCACCGTGCCAACTAAAAGAGCATACTTTCCTTCTGTTAATACCACTGCCCTTAATTAGGAGTATTGATGCTTTTCAAGAGAGATCAGACAACAGCCCATCTGTTTAGGCAGAGTTTTATTTAACACTGCATATGTAAGATCTGGATAACTACTGTCATATGATTACCAAACAACAATTGCCTTATTCAAATAGCTCCTGTGTCCTTGAGTGACTTTAGACGACTAGGTTCCTTTTTGGTAACCTTCTATTTATTTCAGTTCAGGAAAATCCAAATACTTTAGTTAGTGTTTCTTTATTCATAACTGTCATTATGTGTGTTAATGCCTGTTAGCTAGCTAATTACCAATCTTGCTTGCTAATTTAGTTAACAGTACAACTAGGATTAGGCTGTAAGAATTTAATCACTAAACAAAAACTTCATGTAAAAGAAAAGTCCTGTTCTTCTACCCTTTATTTCAAATACCAACAACAGGAGCAACATCTATACTACTTTATTATTTTTCATATATGTTGGTTTTGTGATAAGCTTTAAGTACTCTACTTCCAATAGCTGAGATATGCGGAAATTATATATCATCTGTGATTCATACACTGCCTTTCAGTTCAAGCTCATTTTCTAGGAAAAAAAAAACCCAACAGTGTATTTTATATATATATATATATTTTTAAAGGGGTGTGGGGAGAAAGAGAGCAGTTATCCATTTATTAAGTATGAGTACATGAACTGAGAGACTGTGTTCATCAGGTAGTGACAGAGGAAATGGAGGCAAGAGGGTAGATGATCCAAAGTTAGTTTCTTTATTCCTTTTTTTAGTACTATTTTTCTGCCTTCAAAAACCCCAAACCATAGCACAGCAATATACTTTCCAAGAGTTTTTCATGAAGTAACTCTTACCAAGTTAATATTTATACTAAAAAAATAAGGTATTAGAGGACAGACTAAAGTTGAAGTATTTCTATGTGTTGGTTATCAGCATAGTTCAGGGCCCTCAGTGCCTTCACTTTTTACGTTTTGGCTAGTATGAACATTGATCTAATATATTCTCATTAATATATATTTCTTTTAAAATGTGGTATTATCATACATTTAGAATGTCTCTATGTGAATGTTGAAAGTGGACAAACAGACTTAAGTATAAAGGCCAACAACATTTCCACCTATGCAGAATTCTAACTCCATGAATTTTGAATTAACTAGACCACCAAAGCTGAATGTCTGGAATCAGAAACAGGCCGTTTTTATTAGTACAAACAAACTCCTTCTGTCTCTGGAAAACAGTCCTATAAGGATCAAATTGTGTAAACACACACTTCTGCTCCTCCGGATTTTGGTTTAATTAACATTTTCCCCTGCTCTTCACTGATAATTACCCTCAGTTCTCTTTATGGAAACAAGGGATCTCTGCAAATTGTAGTTTAAGATTATAGGGAACACTGTGATTGTGTTTTAGCAATTACTTAACAGCAACAACAACAAAAAAGTGCTTTAAGGCAGACGATTCAGATTTACTAATTTTCTAGTATCTTTGCTTTTATATTTGTTTTGTTACTTGTATTCATTATTACAGTTACTCTTCCATTTATATCTGTATAATAGATGACTCCTGGTAGGCTTTGAAGAGTTATTCTGTGCAACAAATGGACATATGACAATGTGGAGTCATCTAAGATTCCACTATACTAAAGAACAATTCTTCATTCTGGTTCATGACATGGTCCAACAACCAACTATACTAATAAAAATGATGGAAGCGTCATGATTCCAGAACAAATAGTCTGGGCTAGGGGAGACTGGTGCTGCCCAGAGACATGTACATCAAAACAAAACCCTGCAGTCAGCAACCTCAGGACGCACATGAAGGACTTATTTGCTAAAGGCTCAGTAGAACATCCCACTGATGATCAGATATAAGTCACCAAATCATATCAAAAGTGAATTACAAATTACTGTGGTCAGCCCTTGTCAGAGTATTTATCCACATAGGTAAATTTGGGATTTTAGAACCCCTTAAACCATGAACAGAACCACAGCCCACTTACTTTAATAGGAACAAATTTAAAGTGACCTATTTGGTCACTCCTCTTTTGCTTTCTTTTTTCTGAAATGATAACCTACTGAAGTAGAGAAGACAAACTGACACTCAAAACCTACATCCTTTGATGGAGTTAGAGCAAGAAAGTTTTCCAGTTCCCAGACTCCAGTCAGGGAACAGAGTTTAAGTTCTTTCACTGTGGACTGGAATGTGTTGGAAATGTCCATCAGGAACACCACTGCTAACTCCTGATATTCTGATATCTTATCAAAAACCCTCTGAAGTTGACAGCTGGGTTGTGTATCTGTGGAAACAAAGGGCAACTGTAACACTACAATAAGAGACAGAAATAAAAATTAATGAATATTTAAAGATAAAGGAATATAAACGACACAAAAATGTTCACAACAAAAACTATATGCATTATATTTTTTCTTCTAAAATAGTGAAGGAAGAGTTTCTATACTGCAGACAAGTGCTACAAATATTGTCTATGAGAGTGCAGATACGGAATTAGTATTTCAAAAAACCTCTCAACATATAATGACACTTAAGGCCTCAGCACGGTGGAGCTTTAGATAAGTGATTTCTCCATACTGTGTGGCAGTTTGCAGTGTAGACATAACCTCAGTATGTTTATATACTCAGACTATACAGTATTTATTAGTTCTAGTGTCCCTCTTGTCACTGTTGCTTCAGATTCCATTTTTCTTTACACAGAGATATCCATTTACTGAAACAGCTGTGTTCTTCTATTATCAAATGCATTAACCCCATATTACAAATAAATGTAGTGCTCAAAGTAACGCATTGTTAAGAGAAATCTTTCATTAATAACCTGCTTATGCTTTGCACTTCAATTGCCTGGCTCCTTTTCAGGATGATCCTAATATCAAGAAGCTACATCCTGCCTCTTGTTACAGTAGCAACTCCCTTCTGCTCCCTCTGTATTTCTTCCCTCCTGATAGTGATAACATTCTCTTCCAATTACCTCAGTATCGGCTTAAAAAGACATCACTGTTTTATCTCCTTTGAAATGAGCTACACTGAAAAGCATAAAAAAGAGACCTACACTGACAAGAAGACCAGGTGTTTCTGTCAAGCTTTTTCTGTGAAACATTTTCAGTTTCAGCAGAGCAAAAACCCAGTAATTTAAACCTACTTATTTTTTCCCTGTTTATTTTTAGAACAAGCGAAGATAAGGAATTGGTTTGCAAGTGAAATCTTATTACAAAATTAATCTCCAGTTCATTCAGAAAGACACCATGAAAAGACAAAGACATAGTACTGTGAAGAAGGGAAAGAAGCAGGAAGACTCTAAACACAGGTGAATCTTGATCATCTTTTCTGTTTGAAAGGTTTTTACTAACACACAGAGATGTGTAAGCAAGTCAGCATTTCCTCCATTAAGGATTATCAAAGCAGAAAAGTGAATGAGAAGCTGTTACAAAATTTCAACCAGGTTCAATCCTCTAGGTTTGTCCTACTTCTTTCCATGGTCATAGGACACCACACTCACCATTTTTTATTTCTATGTTTTCTTGTCTTTAAAAATTGTATGCATATTACTCTCCTCTGAATTTATCTGCTAATTCAGTGTTACCTTTCTCCAGGATGACCAGTTTTACTGCAATTACCATCTTGCTTCTCTATGACTACAATGCAGAACTAGATTTCTGAGCAGTTACGGTCACTTCTTCCAAAGGTTTAGATTTTTTTTTTTCTTCCCTTTTCAGATCCATTTATAGGTTGAAAAGTAGTGCACTTCAGGAAAATCCAAGACTATCCAACATGTCCATCACTGCTTTCTTGAGATTTTTTTATGCCTCCTTCCCCTGAGGAAGCAGTTCAGTGTTAACACAGTCTAATGTGAGACCTCAGCTGAAACTGCGTGCTCCCTGGTACAAGCGTGCTAATCATGTAGGTCAGCTGCATGGTGCCTCATTCTATATAACAGCCTTAAAAATTCCCTAACGTATTTTCTTCTCAGTTCCTGTGCTGTGTATATGCAAAAAATCAAACTGATGCTTATGGTATTTGGCATCTCTGAATACAGTGCTTCTCACACACAAACAACATATTTTAATTAATGTAACCTGATGCAGAGAATTCAGAATCTGAGAAGCCACTTTACCCTGTGTTTGATTTTTTCTTAGTTTGCAACATTTATTATTCTTTTTTCCTTCTACAAATAAACCTCTTTCTATTAGCAATGGGGCCATAATTTGCTTACAGAATAACAGTCAAGTGTTAAGAGCTTTTACTAACAATACCATTTTCTGGTTGTAAACTGACAAAGATAATTTATAAGATCCATTCTTTTTCCCTCTTGTATGTGGGGATGTGTGACCTCTCATCCCAGTGTTCAGAATAGAAATGTAAAGAAAAAACTATGATCAAAAGCAGTTTTAATCAATGCTATTATTGGAAGAGAACTAGAACTAAATTGATTGGCTTACTTTCCTGACAGTATCCCTATTTAGCTGTAAGTAGTAACATTTTATTTATTTCACTCTCACTGGTAGCCTTTCAAGAAGGTTTCTTACTTCTGCAGTGATACTATTTGCTAATTTTAAACACCTCAGTACTTTCAGGACTCCAATTTTTTCTATGTATTCTCAGCATGCACACCTACATACATTCGTGCTAACATAATTCTACAGAAATACATAGAGCTACACAAATACACACACATTTAACCTAAAGCAATGAAAAATGAGAAGGAATATTACTGCTCCTTAAAAATGAACAAAAAACCTAAACACAAGTAAAGAGGATTTTTCCAAGTGAAAATGAAATTAAGAAAAATGCGTACCAGATTTCCCTTCCTAAATTTCAGATGGTGCCACATAAAATTGTGAAAGTTTTGCCAGCAGTGGAGAGCTTAACCTTCAAGAGAGTAGTGCAAGAGCTGCTGGCACCAGTCCAATTCCAGTGCTGAGTAATTAGGATTCAGATACAGAACGAAGTATATTTCAGTCGAACTTAATAGTGAGTTGTTCGGGAGATAAAACAGGTTACTCCAAACATCTTACTTCCAGAGGTAAGCAGGCAAAGACTTGTTTGCAGTAGCTAGGGAAAAAAATGGCCTAAATTGTTATCCTTATTTCCCAAGATAGCTTAAATGAATGACTGTACTTATCAAATCAATTTAATTCAGACTTTTTTTTTTTCTTCCCCAAACCTGTTACAGTGATGTTTGACAACGAAATACAGGTAGTGGGCAAGAGTTTGAGCTTTTTGCAATGACATGGTTCAAGCATATCCCTGTTTGCTCCCTTACCTCCTCTCCAAAAGGTTGGTTGATGTCAAAGCATGGAACTAAGGGACTAATCTAGACTGTGATCTAGATTTATGTCTGTTAAATTATGGAACAGTACCCAGAAAGCATCTAAAAAGATATTTTACTGGAAGAAAACAGAACTGTCTGAAAGTGAGATAAAAGATGCCGTCGTGGAAGGCTTGTAGCTACAAGAAACAAATGATGAAAAAAGCAAATATTTCACTGTGGATGAGGTTTGAGCTACTGCCATATTGACACTGCTGCTGCCATTTTGATTAAACAATAATAAAACAAGTAATGGCTGACTGCTGAAAAAGAGACAATCTCCATGCTTTTGCCACAGACTCCTGGTACCAGTAAAACTGTTCCTGTCCTAGTTGTATGAAACTGCTTGTACTCAGTTGGGACTACCCATGGGAGCTAAGCATGGCTTTTTGGAGACTGGATGGGTAACCAGCAGGAAACTTTAGGTGTTAAAGGCATGACTCAGAGATTCAGGACTGAAGTCTAGATGACAAAAAGCAAATGAGTAAGGGAGCTGCATTTGGTCTGGCTTGTTGCTACCAATGGAGAAAATTGAAGATCTATCCCATCACATACAATGCATCAGAGTGTCAGCTGATGTGTTTTCTGTACATCTGAGGGTAGATGTGAACCTTGCCATCTTTTAATCTTACCCAAAGCCCCAGCTCACTGTCTTTATGGCAAAAGTAGTAGAAAGGAGCCACATGAAACACCCTTTGACAACACACAGGCAGCCCACTGGGTTTTCAGAATATCAGCAAAGCTCTGCCCCCTTTGTAAAATATCATAGGAGATGATATGCACTAGTTTTATCTAAACAAAATAGCCTGTCTAGCCTCAAAATATCTAATTAAAATAATTTGAGCAATAATCCATCCTGGATAGATTTCTGCATCAGTAGCCTTCCAAAAGAAAAACTCGTAAGTCTGAATCAGCACAAAGACTGAATGTGAAAACAATGCTGACAAAAGCTCCACTATTTAAGTTCAAAGATTTAAGTGATGTTCCTTCCACGAAATGTGTTTATGTAAACATATACTTGCATATTATATATATTTTTGTATATACGTAGCCACACTGTGGAATGTATTTTCCCATGGTAGTAACCTCCTTGATGTATTTATTTCTGTAGCTTTCAAAATTGTATCACATTAAATGCCAGATTCCTAGTGTTCGTGTTTTTATAACTTATTGTCTTAGACCAATTCCCTCAACTTTTTCTTGCTTTGTTTTGTTTATAAATCTCTAAGGTAAACTGTTGACTTCAGGTTTTGGTTGGAGGCGGTTTGGGAGTCATTGTTAATATGGAAATAGTTAGAAAGACCAATTATGGTCCATTACACATTTTTAGCACATACATTTTCTGATTTTTGATCACAGAGAGATTGTAAAAAGAGAATAAAAGGTCTTTGAATAGGTTCCTTGGTGGTACATTGTAAACTTCAATTATTTGTTCCCAGAAACATATTTTTTTTTAGCAAAGAAGTGAAATCTCTTTTAAATGGAGCATGATTCAGAAACCCCTACCAGAAATGTATTAAACACTTTTTCATTAATAACAGTAATCTAGAATCCCAGAGTGCACTGTCACTTTAAAATGTAGGTCTAAAGATGTACTTTTTTTCCCTGCAGTCCATCATTAAGTTGAAGTCATTTTATAGCTGCAATGTTGTAGCCACAACCTCTTCCTGAGAGGGAGGAGGACAGCATGCTGTTAAAGCACAGCTGTCAATCATAAATGTGTCTGCAAAGCAATTGGAGAAAACCATTAGTCTGTAATACTCAAAATTTTCTTCCTCTGTAATTTTCAGTAGATTTGCATTTTCTGGCTTCCAAAATCCAGTAACCCACCAAAACCAGTTCATGGTATAATCACGGCATGAAGAGAAACTGGGCAATTCCCTTTCTGACACAGAAAAGCTTCTTTTTTTTTTTTTTTAATCTCAACTTTCCCTCTGTCACACACAGAGACTGGTGGGTTTTCTCTCATACTTAACGACTTTTGACAGCCACTGATCTCAAAGGGAAGAGTTTAATAACAGTTTTTCTCTCTCAAAATGACAGTTTTCTCGGGCAGGAAAAAGTTCACATAGAAGCTGGCATAGTCCTTTTGCTTTGCATCATATTTTGTAAAGTACAATCATCCAGCAGACTTGAAAAAGCTTAACATTCCCTCTCAGAATACAGTCCTAGTTCTGAGTGTCAGAGGGTTTTTTGTCCCTTTTCAATAGAAGGTGATTGTACTTTTTACCATCAGCAGCAGAGTGTAAGGGAGACCAGGATGAGAGGAGGCCTGTCAGCTGATATGTTGACATTTTCCCATACTTGTCTGCAAAAAAGTTATTGAGATTTGAAAGACAGTCTAGATCATTGCTAAATTCTTCCCACAAAGAGCTTGGGTTTGTTAAAAGGAGCACAGTCCTGCTACCACACACAGAGAGAAATTAACTCTTGTAAATATCTTATGAAAAACCCTTATGCCGTACACCATTTTCTTTCTACCACATGTGCATCTCGATTTCTGGCTTCAATGAAGAGGGGAGAGACAGAATAAGAAATAAAAGTGGAGGGGCAGCTTTAGTTTAAAATGCAGACAAATCTGCCTTTTCTGCTTGATGGCCTGTAACATTTCCATGTAGTGTACTTTGCATGGCAGAATAGCTACTAGTAACAGAATTTCTCACAGTGGAGGTTAATTACTTTTCAGCTACAGGAAAATAAATTTCCTGTCAAGCCCAGTGACAGGAATATGCCACTGTCACCATTTTTACCTGCAGTTTTAATTCAGTGTTAATATTTGACACTGGCTTGCATTCAGGGGGCTGATCTCCTGAACAGTAGTGTTTCCCAAAGGAATAGGACAGACTGGCAGTAATGTGGTATCAAGATATGTGGAAAAGAGTATGCTTCACCTCTCTCCCAGTGCACTGAAAAGAAGATTAACTGACCTGTCTCTCAATTTAAAGAACAAAAGAGAACCTTGCATTTGATGAAATAAAAATGACATGGTAAGGTGCACCTTAAAAGATAGGCAGAAGAATGAGGTGGCATATTTGATCTAACCTTATGCTAAGTGAACCTACATAACACACCACCTCCTTTCTCTTTTCAGACATGATTTTTTTCTGGGCTTTAAAAGTCAATTTTTTGAGCCCAAGAATTTTGCTGTAAAAGCTGAACCCGGTGGATGAGGCACCTTATGTGGCAGTGAATGATAGAACACATTTCTCTTAATTGATTTCATATTCCTCAAATTAGTTCTAGTATTCCTCTGTCTGGAAAGATATCTCTTCTGCTGCAGAGACAATAATGCAATTTATCAAGTGTTGGTGCATTGTCCCACTATAATCTTTAACTAATACAAGTCGTATTTGGAGTCACAATAGCAATCCTTAGGGACATAATAAAATTATGTCTAGGGCTTTCCAGCCTCCACTCAGGCTGGTTAGATTAGAAAGGAAACTCTTTGACTCATTTAGCTAGCTTCCCTAATCAAAGTCTTATTTTCCAACATTTTAGCGATTTTCATTGTTCTGAGGAAATCAACATGCTCCTATATTTGCCTGCTTGTGCACCTGAGCCTAACGAAGTGGGGTTTTTTATACCTGCGGCTTATTATTGCACGGTGCAGGACACATAAGGAAAACACAGTCACTCTACTTTTGCCACAATGAAAACCAAAAGGCACAAGATGAAATATCAGGAGTTTCATTGTACAGGCTTTTTCCCCATAAAAATAGGCTCAGATGTTTCTCACTACCTGAGCTCTTCCTCTTGAGGAGGTGGCCATTGAGAGTGCAGAACTGTGAAGGAGCAAGGCCGGATGAACATGTAAGGCACGTGGCATCTGTGAGGATCTGAAGGATTTTGGAAGCTATGGGGGCAGATGAAAGATAGCTGGATGAGGTTGTTGAAGAAAAGCACAGGGGTGCACACTGCCAAACTGGCAATGTTTGATCCTTCTCATAATCATACTGGACAAGCCCCTCTTCGAATGCTGAGGTCTACTAAACTAGCAGAAATATGAAGGGAGCTTGCATGCATAAACGTTTTGTGAACAAAATATTTTGGCAACACTGAGAACTTAAAAGATTTTCAAAAGGAAACAACAGACTGAAGTTTTCATAAATGATGATGTCAAGATTTCTTAGATTCTAAATGTATTGTCTAAGTTTCTACACCACCAAGTCATTCATTATGCCATTCAGAGGGACCTGGACAAGCTGGAGAAATGGGCCTATGTGAACCTCATGAGGTTCAACAAGTTCAATTGCAAGCTGCTGCACCTGGGTCAGGGCAACTCCCAGTATCAATACAGGCTGGAGGATGAACGAATTGAGAGCAGCTCTGCCAAGAATGACTTTGGGGTACTGGTGAATGAAAAGCTGGACACGAGCCAGCAATGTGTGCTCACAGCCCAGAAAGCAAACAGTATCCTGGGCTGCATCAAAAGAAACGTGTCTAGCAGGTTGAGGAAGATGACTCTCTCCCTGTACTCCACTCTGGTGAGGTGCCACCTGATGCACTGAATCCAGCTATGGAGTCCTCAGCACAGGAAAGACATGGACATGATTAAAGTGATGGAACATCTCTCCCATGAGGAAAGGCTGAAGGAGTTGGGGTTGTTCAGCCTGGAGAAGAGAAGGCTCCTGGGAGACCTTATAGCATCCTACCAGTACCTAAGGTGGGCCTACAAGAAAGCTGGAGAGGCACCTTTTACAAGGGCGTATAGTGATAGGACAACAGGTAGATTCAGACAAGACTTAAGGAAGAAAATTATTTTAACAATGAGGGCAGTGGAAAATTGGAACAGGTTGCCCATAGAGACAGTAGACACTCCATCCCTGGAAATATTCAAGGCCAGGCTAGACGCGGCTCTGAGTAACTATTTGAAGAGGTCCCTGCTTATTGCACTGGGGGGGCTGGAGTAGATGACCTTTAAAGATCTCTTTCAATCCAAACCATTCTATGGTTCTATGAAGGCCAAATAGGATGGCATTAGAGTGAGTTTTAAAAATGGACCTGAAAAAGATGGGGACCTTATTCAGAAGCATGGTTCCTGTTGAAAGAAGTGACTTGAGGCAGAGCTGGGCATTTAACACTTGAGTCCCTGATGACACTGAAGAAAAGTTTACAGAAAAAAAAATGGAAGAGGAAGTTCGGATCCCTGCTCCACTTCAGGAACATATGATGTCACCAGAAAAAAAAAAAAAAAAAGATTGGCCACGGGTTCTCATGTATGGAATAACTCTTTTTAGCTACAGAGATTGGTTATAAACAGGATTAGATTTAATTGATCTCATTGTTGTTTAAGGGACTGGAATAGAGTTTCTGGTTTTGTAAATCACAGGAGGCATCAAGTTTTCCAGACCTTTAAAAAAACCTCAAATCCTGCAGTGAGAAGAATGGGTCTACTTACTGCCTTTTTTTTTTTTTTTTTTTTNTTTTCCCAGAGCATTAGGCTCAATTCTGACCATTAAAGCAGAGATGAACTTTTGGCTTAGAAGTGAAGTTAGCCCAGAAGGGTGCTATTCAGCATGGTTTGAATTTCTGATTCACTTTCTGAGCTATTTGAAACTGCTTTATGTTGCTTGACTCGTATTATTCATCTCCATGAAAATCTGTATTAGTGAAATGTCAGCTCCTTTGTGGTAGCATATGGGGTTTTTTAAGGTCTCTGTAGGTTCATAACAATATTAAAACAGCACCTTTTTCTCAGAAAAAGTTCCTATGGTATAGTTTCAACCTTTCACAAAAAAAGCCCCAGACAGCACAGTGGAGCTCATATCTATACTACCAAGATGTTCCTAAAAGTGTCAGTCAGCATTTTAGAATATGTCCGTATATGTTTTGGTTTTCACTTAGGTGCCCACTGGAAACTCCTAAACTTATGAAGAAATATTCCTAATCTGCATTTTGTGCTCCCTGGTTTTCATTTTGCTGTCACTCATTGCTTTTAGCATTTATACAGAAACAAAAATCCAGCGCCTGTATTCCAGTATCTATATAGCTTGGAGTCTTGTTTCTTGCTTCTGAAACTTTTATGAAGCCTTAAAGAGAAAATTGTAACATCACACAGAAAACAAGCAACATGACCAGATAAGCTCTTGAGAAATCAAGTCTTAACTGTGGAAATACACTATATTCCATGTAAAATAAAACATCAGGTATGTGAGCTGCCTACAGATGTAGGTATGTGATTCTCTAACTTGCTATTTTCATTTTCCTCCTTAAGCTTCCTCCAAAGTAATTGAAAATAGTAAGAAACTACTGCAGAAAAATGTCATCTCAACTTGCATTGTGGTAAGTTAAATCATGTCATACCTGGAAAATCAGGCACAGCTTCCCAAGAGATCGTGCTGTTGTTGAAAATAATTTCCTATAGCTAAACCAATCTGTTATGAAGTTGGTTAAATGCACCATGGGGTCATATAAAGAGCAGTAAAATTTATATATATCACTTTCATATTTAGCTATTTCCACAAATTTTTAGTTAAGAATACAGCTAATACATGTAATACCTGTAAGAAGATAAGGAGGTACTAAATCCTTTGTTTACCACACTGGGCACATAAAATCAACAAATGCATAGCAATTCAATAATAGAGGAAATAACAGAGACAGAGAATTAGCTTTGGCTCCTGTTTTATAGCTGTGAGACTACAAAGAGTCAAAGGTAAGAAACATTTGTATTTGTGGCTTAGAAAGCATCTCCCAAAGACAGTGATTCCTTTACTTTTTTCTTTTTTTTTTCTTTTTTTTTTTCATTCCACATATTCTGATCTTATATAGCATGCTACAAAATTTTTAACGAGAAACACCACCTTCTAATCTTGGTTATCTTAAAAACATTAGCAATGGATGCCATTTATCGTCACATTTCTTATTAAATTTTGGAAGAAAGATCACACAGCGGTGTATCTTGGAAGTAATAGCTGTGAAGAAAAAGCCCTTTCTGCTATTTTATCCCTGATTGTGGCTAATGTTAAAATAATTACTGGTAAAGGATCTCCCTGCTGTTTGATTGGTTTCACAGTTCCAATGACTTCAGGTTCTTCTTTATTTAAAACTTTAGTTGGCTTAGTTCAGGCTATTTCATGTGTCTCTTTACATGTGTGCTCATTTTGGCTGGGATAGAGTTAATTTTCTCTATAGTAGCTGGTATAGTGCTGTGTTTTGGATTTATGCTGGAAACAGTGTTGATAACACAGGCGTATTTTAGTTACTGCTGAGCAGTGCTTGCACAGTCGAAGACTTTTCGGCTTCTCACGTGGCACCACCAACAAGTGGGCTGGGAGTGCACAAGAATTTGGAAGGGGACACAGCTGGGACAGCTGACCCCAGCTGACCAAAGGGATATTCAGTAACAGATGACATCATGATCAATATATAAAGCTGAGGGAAGAAGAAGGAAGGGGAGGATGTTCAGAGTGGTGGTGTTTTGCTGGCTGGGGTTAAACCATGACAGCATGTTTTTGAAATCCACTAACACCTCAAACATCCTTTGTCAGGGACTTGGCAAAATCAAGGTCTTAATGAAGACGCATTGAAAATCCTCCTGTGCATTCCAGTCATTTTTTTCTTTGTTTTAATGAAAAATTAAAAGACAAAAATCCTCTTTAAAAAAAACAAAAAAACCAAACAAACAACAAAACCAAACAAACAAACAAAATGAACCAGGTGTCCACTGATTTCTGTTTCTGAGAGTGTTATCCATCGTGCCTTTAGTTTTTTTCTTTTCAACTGACTGCACTGGGAAGCTGGTTTTCTTTAACACTATATTTGTTGTTACAATTTAAATACTAGCAAAAGTGCAACAAGCTTACCAAAATTAATTTATTAAGTAAAGACACAATAATAATGTATGAATCATTAAGCAAAGTCTACAAAGGATGTTTGTAATTTTAAGCATCATGCAAAGAAAGCATTAAGATTCATACATGCCTATTTAAGGTATGTGATGCAAATATAATTCTTCCTCGTAGTTCTTCCAAAATTCTGTCCAGTGTCAGGGATGACCACACAGGACATTGCTGTTTGTTGAACATTTACTTAGTCATGACGTTGCTGTTGTGGCCACATTGCTTCTTACACGAATTCCTGCTAAAACATGGAACATTTTTAAAAAAACCCTTCCCCCACTCTCTAAATCTTTAGCTTTTGGTGAATGTTAGTCACAAATTGTGTGTGTCTGGCCAAGCTTACCATTGTTTATTTCAATAGAAAAAATGACAGTTCTGACTGGCTTACATTTCTACATGCAAATGCTTAGCATTTTGAACTGTGTGTGGACAGCCATGTACTTTTCAGAAGCTGTTATTTTTAGGTGAAATACCACCACCTATAGAATGCAATCCAGACTCCTGATATCATGTAAAGTGGAAATATAAAGATGGTTGATTATTTTGTGTTAGGCCCAAACATTTCATTCTATCATCTGTCTTTTTTCATCACCTCCAGTGTGATATCCTGGAATGGAGTTCCTGACAGCTAATAGAATGAGGCGAAAACATTAATATGTTCCCTAGTTCAAGCAGTCCGTGTTGTCTCAGAAGTAAATAGAAAGTCTTCCAACCTTTGCATTTACTTCAGAGACAACAGGCTTGAGAGGAAATATTTTGCCAGCCATTTTACTTTTAAATTACAATGCCATGATTAGTTTCATTTCTGGGTCACCCATAGCAACCATTACTTGAAACCACAAGTACAATCCATGATGCATTTAAAACTCTTTGGGAATAAAGTCCAAGTACTATAATTTATCTGATTTTTTTTTTTTTTTTTTAAACAACAATTGAATTCACTGCCTTGAAAAATCCTGTTATTCCTTCCAGTGTCTCTTTCTTTTCAATACATAATTAAGTGGGTGCTCTACACTAAAATATCAGTTTCTCTAACTAGTAAGAGATTTATAATTGCGCGAAGGTAACTCATGTCATGGACATGCAATCAGTGGTCAGAATAGTATCCTCAGTGTAAATGAATCTTATGTCATTATAGAGATCAACACGACTGAATTCACTTTAGTCCAATGCAGCAGACTTAATTTTATTCCAATTTTTATAGTGTCCATCAAGTAACCCAGGTATTAAATTACTCAGACTATTGTTTGTAAGGGAATCTGTGGAAATCTTATTTAGGAGCATGTAGAACTGAATCTGAAGTTTCCTACGTCTTCCCATGTAGATGGGATCATCTATATATGCGCAGCCAAGAGGCCAACCGTGTCCTGGGGTGCATCAAGCACAGCATTGCCAGCCACTCAAAGGAGGTGATTGCCCCACTCTACTCTGCACTGGTATGGCCTCACCTGGAGAATTGTGTGCAGTTCTGGGTGCCACAGGATAAAAAAGATATTAAGCTGCTAGACTGTGTCCAGAAGAGGGCTATGAAGTTGGTGAAGGGTTTGGAGAGGAAGCTGTATGAGGAGCAGCTAAAGCCACTTGGTTTGTTCAGCTTGGAGAACAGACGACTGAGAGGAGACCTCATCGTGGTCTACAGCTTCCTCACAAGGGGAGGAGGAAGGGCACATGCCAAACTCTTCTCTTTAGTGACCAGTGACAGAACCCAAAGGAGTGGCAGGAAGATGTGCCAAGGGAGGTTTAGATTGGACATTAGGAAAAGGTTCTTCACCTAGAGGGTGGTGGAGCACTGGAACAGGCTCCCCAGGGAGGCAGTCATGGCCCCAAGCCTGACAGTGTTCAAGAAGAGACTGGACAATGCCCTCAGACACATGGTGTGAACTGTGGGGTTGTCTTATGCAGGGACAGGAGTTGGACTTGATGATCCTTGTGGGTTCCTTCCAGCTGAGGACATTCTATGATTCTACAAACAGTTTAATGAATTATGAAAATAGTGTAACGAACTGCCCTAAAAACAGGTATTTAATCAACTTCTGTACCTATGTTTGAATCCTGATGTTTTTTCCCCCAGATCCAACTGAGTCTCCTTTAAGTAAAATAGGCAGGGTCTGCTCTTGGAACTTAAGCCTAGTTACATGACAAAGCTTTATGGTTTAATTCCCTTCCCTATGAGACAGAATGGCTTTTTTATATTGTCTTGGGGATCAGCCACTGGCCTGCACTCCGTTTCAAACTATACCCAGGCCACAATGACATCAAGAGATAAGTTTTAACAATTAAACAGTACAGATGATCCTACACTGGTGCTCAAGCCCGTGCATTGACCTTGCCTAGTTTGCTGGTGTAGACACAGCCAACCAAGCCCCACCTATTGCCCTCTTAAAACAAAGGAAGATGGTAGGTAAAATGACAGGCAGGCAGAAAAGCAGGGTAAATTTGGTCCTGAAGTGCATTTAGTGCTGCTTTGTCTAGGTAAGAGGAAATACGGTATCATAGACCACCATCACATCACTGGACTCTTAGTAAATTTTGGCTGGAAATGGAGAAAGTGATTTGATTTCTCTCACAAAATGTTCCATGATAGAGGATCGCGGAAATTATTTGACAACTGAGGGAGAAAAAATAGTTCTAAAAAGAAAAATAATGCTGATACATCTTCCTGTACAACACATTAACTAACGTCAAATATCAGAGCATCAGGGCAGGTGCTAAATGCTGGTTTTAATTTATTAACATGTACTTTTCAGTTTCTTCATGAGAACTTTACTTAATGCTTATATAGTACACTATTTGTCCCAGCTTAACGTCCAGTTGAATTTTGTGAATACTCTTGTGAATTCACTCCCCTTTGGAAGTTCTGTATGTCTCTAAATTCCGATGAGTATAATCAGCTATGGTGTAATTTTAAATGTCAAGGCCAATGTCTGTCAGGTATAATTTGTTCTTTTAGTGAAATTATATACGTGTTTTAGCTAAATTGAGATTGGCCATTTCAAGCGGTGCCCCCATGATAGAATACGAAGTTAACACTAGTTCTTCCTGAAGAAGAAAAAGGCTTAGCAATAACACCAAAAAGGAATTGATCAGCAAACCTCAACATAATTTCTCCCATCGTATCAGCTGCCTCAGCCTAGCTGTCCTATACAAACCACTCAACAGTCTGTAACTGCAGTTACTGCACTATTTATAGCCACACTGTTTACGACTCTACAGTCATAGCTGTGTCAGCACTTTAATTATAAACCTTATTTTCCAAAGATTTACCACTAAACAACAAAAAAATCACCCTCAGCTGCAAGTTTGGATGTGTTCTCAAGTGTATATGCCTAATTTGCACTTGGGTTGTGATAGGCCACATTCAGTGCCTACTGAATACTGAAGGCAATGGAAAAAATAAAAAGCTATCATGTATGTATAATTATCAATATCGTTCAATGTGAATAAAGGGTTCCACAAGGAAAAAATAACTTTTTTCTTATGCTTTTGACTCTAATGTAATCATTTTTTGTAGCAACAATCTTGATTTAGTATTACTGGGATAGCTGAAATGCAAGTATATTAAAAGAGTTAAGTTCATCTACAGTAATGGTCAGATATTGTACTATAAAGAATTACCACAGCTTTCACTACAAAAAACCCTTCTCCAGATTGCTCAGAACTGGGCATTTCAGGACTGAATATTTTAGTACTTGTCGTTTTGTTTTGGTTTTTGTTTTTCCTACTTTTTACTATCTGGAGACATTTACAATCAGAAACAATGTAATATTTGTTCTTCTAACTATATTTACAACACTGTGGAACTGATCTATTCAAAAGAAGACAAGATCTTTCATTATTTCATTCTCTGCAGTGTTCCATGAAACACTACAAAAGCTTCTGAAAAGCATAAACACAAATAGACACAAATATAAATGAATAAACACAAGCACAGGAATAGACATACCTCTTTTAAACGATCTGCCATGTGTTTATAGCAGAGCTGGCTGCACTATTAATTGTCTAATTTTGACATTTTTCTTCAATATCATCACACTGAATTTCCCTCTTATCTGGAAATCAAATCGCAGTAAATGATTTAAGGATATTTGACAGATTCTCTGGATTATATTTTCCTTCAGTTTTTTCATGTTTTGTCTACAGATGTATGTTTTGTTCACATTGTCCTTACAGACAGAAGTGCTACTCATTGAAATACTACTGAAAGCATATGTACATGTGTTTCCATATAAAATATTTAATAAAATAAAATATAATTTGGATTAATATTTAGCTTATTTATGTGGGGAACTGGGACTTTGAAAGCTCTGCTGAAACTGGTTCTTTTTGTTGAGCTTCATACTGTGAGATGTAATCAGGTACAACTCAAGCAATGAATGAAACAGATCTCCATGCAATTTCTGAACAGCATGGTTCTGTTTAATTACATGAGACAAGATCATTTGTCCATGAACTACATGTGAAAGTAGACTTTGTCTCCACTCCTGGCAAGCATTATCCCTTGCCAGTTCCCATAGTGCCTCCCAATATGATGCCTCTGTGTGGAGGTACATCAACAACAGGAATTCATATTATCAGGTTCCCAAGACAGTCAAAACTATTATGAATGTATAACAAAATAAGACCTCACTGCCAGGAATCCAAAGCCACTAACGAGTGCCGATTCTCTTCAGAAATGGTCTTGCTCACTGTGCCTTACGATCATATTGGTGATTCATTTTGCTGGTTATGTGGCTCACTGGAACGTGCTGGAAATTCACCTAAAGTATAATGAAAAACATGAAAACAACATATCCGTTATATGTTAGTTGTAGAGATCTCCTTGCAGATTTTTGTTCCAAATAGTGTCTCCATGATATTTTAGCATAAAAAAATGTGAGTTGGAGCTTCATTAGCGAGAATCCTGAATAGCTTCTAGAGAACAGTCAGACTCCTTTCCTAAAACAGAACTGCATCAAATTGCATCCAGCTGAGTCAATGGAAAGGTTCATGCCAAGGTTTCATGTGATCCGTATTTATTGACACCACTGAATTTTTTTTTTTCCTTTCATTCCCTGCCTTTAATGTAACAAAGAAAATTTCTGCAGTTAAAAAAAAACAACCAAACAACAACAACAAAACCCCTAAGCTTAAAAATACAGTTTGGATCATTGCCCAGCTAGCAAAAGACAGGTAGCCAACCTTTAGGTTGACACACATTCCTTCAGTTACTGCACTTTTTTCCTTCATGTTGGTTTAGCTCTATGATTGCCTCAAAGCTTCAGCTTTGAGTTTCAGATCTTGTGTCACTTTGTGTCACAGCATTGAAGTTTTTTACCTGAAATTTCATTTATATCTCTGTATAATGATTTTTTTATAATGCTGCATACAAAGAAACATCTTCAGTGTACTGGACAGGACACTTGGAAGACAAATGGTCACTTAGAATGGTTAAAATAAAGTAAAAGCATATTATATAAAATGGCTATTCACAAAGGGTAAAGTAGTTGAATTTAAAACACTGAAGACTATTGAACCATTATGGTGATGAATTGACTTTGCTACCTACAAATAATACACTGATCTTCTCATCTAAAACAGGGAATTTACTGTATTTAATCAGCAGTACTGAAGAACACTAATCATTACCTCAATCCAAATTAGGTTTCAGAAAATGCCTCTTTAAAACAACCTATGCACAAGAGGATAAAATGATGAAATGATAACTTTTATTCGGTGCTTTATCTTTGAAAATACGTAAAGATGTGTAAGTTCTTAAGTACTCCATCCACAATACAACATTGGTAGGACAGTAATGGTTTGCCGTAGCCACTAGATAGATTGGCAGACAATTTTTGGCATCAGAATAGTCCACACTAACAACAAAATTAAAAAAAAAAAAATCTTACTAGTAACTGTCAAGGTATGAAAATTCCAAAGAGGAGCACAGTAAAGAAAATATAGGGCTGATCTCCATTTAGGGACATTTCCAAGCAAGCAGTTTCCACACTGAAGTCCCCAGGGCTCTCTGGCTGTGAAAGGGATACAGGGATGCACCAGACTAAGACATGGCACCAAGAGCTGACATTATTTTATCTCAGATAGATTCTAAGTATTAGAAGTGGCACCATGAACCAGTATGACCTCTTTTTGGTCCACGTTTTACGTCTCACAAACAGAATACCCTTTAAAACATGGACTTTCTAGCAGAATGTTCCAGCTGACCAAGGGTCTTCAGTAGCTTCTTTTAGGAGCAGAAGATGTGAAAAATATGGCAAGAAAAGACTAGTCGTACAGGTCAGGAAAACTGGTAGAGTAGCCTGGAGGTTGCATACTACCACTAATACCATCCAACTTCCTAGACATTGACATTGCAATCCTCTTAAAAACACACTTTTCCCAGTTCTGGTGAAGCCCTAGCCAGGGTCCCCAGTTTGCAGACACAGATGGTAAAATGGCTGGGTAGCCACATACTCCAGAAATCCCAAAGAGATAAGGAGCTTGGGAGTAAACTGGAAATTAAACCTTTGTACTTAAGAGACAGCCAGTGAGACACTGTTTTAGAATTGCTGCAACTGTGACTTTATGCTACATTGGAAAAATGAAAAACTAATTGCCTGGATCCCGCATCATGATAACAGCTATCGATTTGCTTGGAGCATGGCCACTGATTGCTGGCAAGTCATCTGGTTTCTCGAAAACCCAAACTGTGCCTTTGGACTGTGCCAATGGATGGGTACAGATGTGAAGACTTGATTTTGGGGGAACCTGAGAGCTCACATTACAGAGCTTCTGCACAGAGATGCAAGAGTCTGACTTCCTCAGAGCCCTGGAGCATTAACTGTATCACCATTCTCCCTACCACCCACTGCAGCCATGTGATTTGTAAACTCTGTAAGATGCTCAGTGCTGAATTTTATTTTGACAAGCTTCATAGAGCTCTAGAATTTTAACCTTACTAGGAAGGTGGTGGTTCCACATGTGGGATTTCTGCTTTAGATGCATCTGAGAAATAACTTTATTACACACTTTATTAACTAGTCATTAAAATCTATTAGTTTTAACTGTTTTAATTAAAAGCTACTAAAGCTACTGTTTTCCTCCAGAAGAAAAAGAGGCAATTCCTGAAAACTCAAGAAAACAGATCTCAGTGGATTGTAATTGGTATTTCCACATCTTTCATGTAGCAGTGAAATAACTCTTTTATGGTAACTTTCTACTATGTCACATTCACATTGCAGAAAAAACATACTCCTGATGTAATATAGTCTCTGATAATTCAGTTTATGTTACTGAAGATGCTAAAATCTGTATTATAGTAATGTAACAAAACAATAATAAAAATGTGACATTTTATTGTTTCCTTAATCATTGTTCCTTAATTGTATTTTAAATAATTTTATTTAGTCATATGATTCATTGTAAGTACACCCCAGCACTTACAATTAAATATGGTTTGCAAAATTAAATGCTTTCTAGAAACAGGGATGAAAATTTTATTAGAGATGAGAATGCTTATGAGTGCCATAATATTTTTTTTCTATATTCAAAGTAATTTTTCACTTTTTCAAAAGATTGCATAGCTTAGAGGTAGATTTTATTTTTTACCTTCTAATAAATACTAAGTCAGAAGGCTCTTCAGCACCTAAGCTAACCTAACCGTTATTGACATATGCTGCGGGCTTTGATGAGTGAAATGATGTAACAGATCTATTCTCTCTGAAGAACAGTTTATACAGTTTGGCTGTCTTCCAAGGAAGAATCATATAACATAGTTAACCAAAGATACTGACATCTACCTCTCACAAAAATCCAAGGGAATCTTGTAAAGGTCACAGTGCTAACTGGCAGGGTAACTGATTAAGGCAAGCTTGTTACATAGTGTATTGCACACAACCAAATATACTGGAGGAAAGGAAGAGAAACAGAGTAATTTCTCTTTCTGCTGTGCATGCAGATATGCAAATTTCAATAAGGACTGAATGTGAGTCTTCAGCTGAAGGTGAGTGCATTCAGTTATATTAGCAAAATGAATTTTTGATACAAGCAAACGTAATGGCTAGTAATGAAATGCAAGGTTCAATGACATTTACATCACTCTTAATATTTTTTAAATTCTTGGTTTTTTACAGTTTTTTGCTTCAGATTTCTAGTGAATTAAAAATAAAATTAATAAATAAAGCTCATGGAGACCTAAACACCCAGGCGAGGAGTGGGCAACGTGGGACAGGGCAATTCCGGACCCTCTACTCTTCTAATTCTTCTTCCTCAGCTTCAGAGGCTTCACAGCTATCTTTCCTCCGGCTGCTTTATGCTAGCTTAATTTCTGTGTTGTCACTTGTGTCTTACACTGGTACAGGTAAGAATAGCTTTGGGTCAGGCGAGTATAAATAGAGCATGTCAGCCACTACCTTCTCTGTGGGAAGTCCTCCAGGATGATGAGTTGTAGTGAGGCTTTTATGCTGCCCTACTGAAATGAAATGGATGACTTGGTATGTTCTTTTACTACACAACTAGGAATACCTGTTGTTATGCCTTGCACAAAGATAATAAACCTGGCCATTCTGTTTGATCAATGACTTTCAATCAGAGGAACAGCACAAGTTTTGCATCTCATCATACTCCCATTCACATCAATGTACTTTTCTAGACAGCAAGAATGGTGTGATTTGGACCTATCTTCTGCCTGTAATCAACAGATAATATACAGAGGCATAAAGGTGGCAAATACAGAATAGTTTGTAGTATTTCTTACTGGTCTTCTTCACTCCTTCTTTATCCTATTCTCAACAAAAACTTGAAATTCTAGAATGAGCAGAAAGCCCAATATTCTAGTTTGAAAATGAATGCATGTTCTATAATTTCCATTGGCCCAATGGTAACATTAAACAACAATAGCATGAAAATATTGAAGAAAACGGTTTATATATTTTTATCTCCAAATACTCTATGAGTTTCCGGCCTGCATGGAAAATAAGGCAAACTGAATTAGCGAGAAAATCTATGAAGATGCGTGTGCACTTTTTTCTGCTAACACTGAAATCTTATGAATTGTTTATATTACTATAGTAATAGAAAGCTGAGTGACACCCTCTGAAAAGGGAAGAAAGAGCCCTGTCCCTGAGGACAGCACTGTCTGAAAATAAATTATTACGTACAGTAGAAACTCTTTTACAGAGAAATAAAGGATTTGGCACACTGAGAGAGAAGAAGGGAAAGGTTGGCTTAATAAAGCCGAGAGTATTAAATGCTTTAATATTATTTTCAGCAATATGGGCCTTTTTCATATTAACTGCTTTGACTAAGCAAATATTCTTCTGCAGACATATTTTTGTACTAGTTATTTTAATTACATAGTCTGCTGGAAATGTAGGCTGAAGCTGGCACTTCTGTGTGCCAACTTGTTTGTTTTTATGATTCTGTATTTTATAAGTTAATAAAACCAAGATACGGGTTTGTAAGCATTAGTTTGTATGACTCACCAGACCCTATGTTATTTGCAGTACTCTGGGCTGCTTAACGCTGTTAATAAGTGTGGTGTTTCAACCAGTAGGGAAAAAAAAAAAAAAAATTTGTCTTGAGAAAAACATAGAACCATTTACAAATTTGTGGTTTTTTAATGTCAATCATCAACAATTTGCCATTAAGTGGGCATGGAAGGGCTGAGCAGGACTGAAACAGAAGAATACAAAAAGAAACAAAAAACCTGCACATTTTGGACAGTTACTGGCAGAAAAGGTGGGGCACCTCCAGCCTGCCTACAACCTTCTGCAGATAAGTAACCAGAATAGGATTACAACAAATCTACAGCGTAAATTATTTTAAAGATAAAGACGATAGGTGGGACAACAGCAGCATTTTCCTTGTTGTTTGCCTGAGATTGAGAAAATCAGCCATTATCTATCAGGACTTGCTAAAGTCCATGCTGAGATGAGGAAAAGACAAGACTGCAGTGTCCTGCAATCTGACTAATCCATTCCCTAGATGCCAGTGGCAAGCTCCAAGGAACAGGTCCATAGCCTGGGTCTTCGGAACCCTGATATCAGTTCCAGGTCTTAGGCTTTGTTATGTTGACATACTTTTTTAGCGTGTTGTACAATTTCTAGTAAACGCTTACATGAACAAAAGATCATAGACTTTCTCTGCTACTGTTATTCAGTCTTTTAAAAATGGGTGCAAAATGAAAGACCATCTCTCCAAGGAAGTGAGCCTAGCTGATTTTAGAGCAACAGTTATAGGAGTATGGAAATGATTAAAAAGGTCACTTAATTTCCAAAGAAGCCCTCTCACTTAGTGTCTGTAATTTGTTACTTTCTAAAAAATGCAAGTTGATGAATTTTTAAAGCAGCCACTGTGGATGGTTATAATACACAGCACTTCATTGACTTCAATGGGACTGAAGGCAAAAAGACCTATATTCTGAAAGATACTAAGTCAATGGACTTCACTTACTTGTTCTTTTAGTCCTGCTTATTCACTTTCAACTCCTGGTGAGAACCTTGATTGAAGTATGTTTTCCAGTATTCTCCATGCAAACGAATGAGAAGAAATGTAGGCACATATGAAAACAGGGATCAACTGTAAGGTTTCCAGTAGCTCAGAATGGAAGATTACACAGAGCTGTAAAAAAATAATGTTGTTTGAGCGAAGCTACAAATCCAACATATTCACATAATGTACGTTTTAAGGGTATAATACTATATGTTGAATGAATACACTAATGATGCATGTTCTCTGCAACTCTACTATTTATTACAAAAGGTATAATTCAGCATTTTTCAAAGGGCCAAATGCTCTATGCACAGAAATGGCCCATTGATTTCAGTAGCATAGGAATTAGCAGAGCAAGATTGGTCAGCTATCAAAGTGCATTACAGCTACATGAAAAGGAAAACTAAAAAGTAAAATTTTAAATCAAGTAAAATGGTACATTCATCGATTGAGAAAAATTAACTACAGTTGTACTTTTTTATTCAATTTGGGCAAATAACTGTTCTTTGATAACTAGAAACAAGAATATGCCTATTTGGGGACTTAGATTTCCAACTTAATTTGGGGGTCTAGGTTTCTAGATTTTTACACATAAATTTCTACAATGTGGAGTAATTAATCACTACTTTACAAGGTATTTCTAGAAGACAATCAGAAAATCCACAGAAAATAGTAGATCTTCTGCTGTTAGTCTTCAGCAATTAGGGAATATTCTTCCAGAGCTTCATGAATGCAAAAGAGAAAGGATCATAGATAGATTTTGAGTGATCCAGGAACAGCTTTTTTTGACTACTAGAGTTTTGAGAAGACAAAAGTAATTAAAAAATAATAAAAATAAAAAGTTCTTCTCACTTTTGGAATTATCAGAACTTTAAGGCAAAATCTTAAAGTCTTCCTCAGGCATCTCAGAGCTGGACCCTTAGGTGACCTTACTGTGAAAATGAAGCGGAGTCTTACACAGAAAGAACTTTTTTTTTTGTTGGGTTTCAAGTTTATTGAACTGAAGATACTCATGTTTCTCTTCAAAAGACTGCTTGCCCTTCAAGCAGGATCACTTCAGAAATTTCCTGTCTTACAGGAGACGACTTCAATTTCAAAAAAAACCCCAAAAACTTCCATAAAAACTCTAGGAACTCTAAGAACATCCTATTTCTGAAAAGTCACAGAGGAGTCCACAGTTTCAGAGATCTCTCTACACATCTGCTTGAGCAACCAAAGTCTATTATAATAAATTACACCAGTTAGAAAACTTGTATTTGATGGAAATTTTAATTCCTATCTCACAGTAACAAGCAATACACCATCATATGGATACAGACTTCCAACAGAAAAGCAGACTATGCATTGCCATCCTTACCTTCTACAACCAAGGGTTCACAAATGGTTCTTACCAGTTGTATCTTGAAGATTTTTCATTATGCATCTGCCAAAGAGATCAAGTCATAATACACTGATTTCACCCACATAATGTGACAGGTCTTAAACAACATGATGATCAACAGTTTCCCTCCCTTTGTCTTGCTTTTGGCAAAGTCCTCAGTCCCGCACCCTTTAATCTATATAACAGTCCATTAATGACTATTCTAGTTCTTTTGGATTTGTTTTCTGTAACACACTAAGAGTTTTACATCTCTTTCACATCAAAGGTCAATAGCATCAGTCTCTCTTGCTGGTAAGAAAAGTGGAATTAATTTAACCGAAAACTGCCAATTAAAGAGAGGTTCTCTCTTCTGAATACATCTTTCCACATTTGAACATGATATCTATGCTTGTGTGGCAAGGTGTTCCCAAAGTAAAAATTGTGTCTGAAAGCAAGATAAATTATTATTATTATTAGTTGTTGTTATTATTATTAATAATAATAGTAATATTATTATTGGAATTCTAGTCCATCTCAGTATGTCCTCTGACTGGAGAAAAGGATGAGCCTGACCTGCTCCTGTTTATTCATTCTTTGTGTAAGCTATTCTCCAATGTAAGCGGCTACAGAAACATTTTTTCCACCGAAAATGCTGACCAACTCCAATTTTTAGAAACAACAAAAGAAAACAAAACAGTCAAGATAAAATGTGTTAGGAATATTGTTCTGTGAGTCCAACTTTTTTTTCTTTTCATTTTCATTTTCACTTTAATTTTTTCTTTTTCTTTTCATGTATTGTCACAAAGTCTCAGAGTAATGTGACGTAAGCATATATGTGTACCTGATTCTTTTGTCCATCAAGGAAACTTCTCAAAGTGATCTTATTTCTGTATGCATCACTTAGTTAAAGGAGACTTTTAATACAATAAAGCTAATGCTACTACTAGAATCTGTGAGAAGACTTGTTTGACACAATTCATGATAGGTAGATTATTTGATCATAACTTTACGAATAATATTGAAGGTAATAGCAAGAAGCTGTCAAGACTGAAAGAAGTGCTGTCAGGTGATAAAACAGCATTGCTAAAAGACAAGACTACACCTTCTTCTCTACTTCAACAGGTCTTTCTCCTTCTTTCAATTCATTGTAAAGGGAAAAATATAACTCTGAAGCACTGCACCTCTGTTTGACATAAATGAGAGAAAGATTTGGATGTAATTTCCTGATGCAAATTTGGACTTCAGCTGTTGCCAGCTTGCAAGTTAAAATTCAGCACCAGAATATTGCTTATAGCATCTACAAAGACATACAATAATGTCTGGTTTGGACTATTTTTATTTTTCTTTGTGCTTTTGCACTACATCTAATAAACTCCTTATAGTTTAGTTCTTAAGGAAAGTATAATTCACCTAACTAAAACAGTAACAAAATAATTGCTTCTGCATGAACTTTAGTAGAATAATAGCATGAGCCCGTTGCTTCTATAAAAATATTGACAATAAATAATCACACGAGGCAAGTTTTTCTCTTGTATCTGTTGGAACAATTAGGGTAAATTCTGCTGTGCACACTTCAAAAATTAACAGAGGAATTTCATCTTAGCATCAATTCCACTGAAACAAAAACCAGAATATATATTCTACATATATTCCACATACATATCTATGTGTAGACATGTATATGAATATAGAATATATCTACATATCCATATATAGAGGTACATACACATATAGCTATGTACATACCTATATATATATTCTATAAACATTAGTCATTAAGAACCAAAAGTTCATGTTGTACACATATGAGCAATTAAAAATGTAAACACCTTGGCTTTAGTCTGACCCAGTGTCTTGCAAAAATAGCTTGTATACGCGTTTATAATCAGATCAGGTTGGTTTCCAACCCAATACTTTAGGTGAAAAGAGCTAAATTACAAGCTTGTCCAAAAGGCTTCAGAACTGAAATCTAAACATGCCAGGAAGTCTTGAGAGAGTCACTTTCCCCATGTAAGTAGTACAGGTGCTGTATGTTTTTAAACATAATTTACATTATATAGTACAATAGATGTTCAGCCAGATGTTGTTATAAAGAATAGACAAAGACTGTATTGCTAATTAGCATTTCTAATGGCAAAAAACACTCCAGTAGCTGTCACATTTTTATATCACTTTGTTGGATGACTGTGTGATCTATGGTTTGGTCCTACACCTGAAATATAAAGCAAACTACAGGTTCCCCTTTCCTATTCAGGACAAATACCGTCTTTAGGTTTTGTCTTGCTTTCCTCTACTCAACTGTTCTACATAGAGACTTTCATTTTTAAAGATATCGGTCTCCACAATTTCTGTCTCTTGACCCTAATCTGGAATCCTCATCCACCAGAAGTGCTTTCTATCCAGTCTGAACAGAGAAAAAAGAAATCTGCTTCTCTTTGCTCCTTTCATTGTCTCACCGTCCTCCCACTAACCATCTGACAGTGCACACTGTGGGAGTACCAATATGAAAAGTATGCAGTGGCTCCTTTGCATTCTTGCATTAGGATAACAATGTTTGCATTTACTTTCTTTCTCGGTACAGAAAAGGCTTTTTGTTTGGTTGGTTTTTGTTTGGTTTTGTTCTGGTTTTGTTTCCTAGTTGTAGCTAAATATACATTAGTAGGAGCTCAGGGGGTGCATTACAATCACTTTATTGCATGTTTCCTAGTTATATAGTCTAGGAAGTCTAGAAATTTATAGGAGTATACATTATCTCATTTTCTCCTGCATTTGGACTGTAGGAGTAGATGTCATTTTATCATGCACAGGGTTTTTTGCTTACGGTACTTCTATATGCTGGAAGTTGACTGACAAGTCAAATGCTTTCTGTTCTCCAGAAATTCTGAAGTAAGTTTAACTTTACAGTTTCATGACATTCTTCTATTGGGGTTCTGAAAAGGCTAAGAATAACTACTTTGAGAACATTACTTAATTAAAAATTAAATAATAGCTCAAGAGATTTGTAGTGATTAAAAGAGACAATACCAACCTATTGTTCATACAAATGTATTGCTTGCAGTTTTTAATTGTAATAATGTTCCAAAATATATTCTTATATCTCTTCAATTTCTATAATCATAAACTGTAGATACCAGCTCAAAAGATTAAAGTTTGAACAACAGTTTTGATACTGTTAGTTGCAGTGTGTAGATGAGCCTGACAGCCTCTTTTGTCAGTAGTCGGATCCTTGGGCACTTCAGAGATAGCAGACAGCACACGGCTGCTTCGCCACCCTGGAAAAGGGATCAAGTTATGTTTCCTCAGTGCACACAAGTTTGAAGATAAGGCGACCAAGGTATAAAACTCTCTAACCTTAAGGCTTAAAAATGCCTTTTATCTTGCCTGCTCTGTTCCAGTTCTGCAGAACATCACACCTGAGATGCCCCTGGGTATCAAAGCAAGTGGATTTACTTGTGTGCTTTCCTCTGCCAAGACTATTGTTCTGTTAAAAGACTCCTCAAAGGGATGTATGGAAGTGTTGCTTTTTCTGTCTCTCCTTTGTAAAGTATTATTGCTAAGACAATGTCTAGGCATGATCACTAGCATTGTCCAAAATGGACAAGCAACATTTAAAGAAGCAGAGGTATAAATAGCAAGATAAGGGAAGGAGACTAGAGTAGCTCTGCGAACTACCTTAAAAGGTTCAGGAAAGAAATATTGTGTCTTCAGTAACTCTTTCAAGGCAAAGGGAATTCTGTTCGGTTCAGGGCCTCTGCAACATTCCCGTACTGTCATACACTACAATCAGCCAGTCAACAGAGAAGGAAGGAATCACAGACTAGTGATCAGGGAAATATTGTTAAAATAGAAAAATCCAATACAGGAATTTTAATGTGTAAATGTGAGATAGAGGAGGGAACGGCAGTTCGTACGTTACATCATTTGTCTTTTACTGTTTGCTTCTTTTTTTTTCTTTCACTTGCAGCTGTGCCTGTTTTCCTATTTTTACTCAAGCTTTTCAGTCAATCACAACAGAGTCTCAAACAGATGTGCAGAGCAATAATATGATAGTAAAATTTTACAAGCATGATTCACTTTAGGTTTGCAATTTTTAGATGAAGAAAAGTCTTGTGTATTTACAGAAAATGTGGCACACATCTTGTCAAGAGGTATAAAAATGCATTTTGTTTTGCTTGAAAAAGGATTATGCATGGACTTCACAATATGCCCATGTCAGCTTACAACAGCTACAGTAGTTAAGGTCATTCTTATGGAATACCTTTTAATAAGAATATGAGATAAAGAAAGATATTATCAGGTTAAATTCTGCTGTTGGTTATTCCTCTGCAACATTATTTTCTCCTCGTACCTATTTGGAACAGAAATTGAAAGTGAAATTGATATATGACCTTAACAATAGAAGCACTTAGAGCTCGCTGAATAGCAAAAATCTCATTTGTGAGTAAAAGGGCTGATTTAGATTTCCTGTGACTCCTGTGGTCATGGCCTGAATGATTTGAAAGACTGGAGCTGTACATGCAAGACACTGGTGAAAATGTTCATGGACCACAAAGATTTCACTGGCATTACCGGAAAAACAGAAGCTCCATGCTGGGTGAGACCAAGGTCAGTCTAACCCAGTAGCCTTTCTTTAACCAGAAGAACGATCATATATCTGGGGAAGTATAAAAATGGACTAAACATATATAATACTACTCTTTGAACTCTAACTAATTTTGTGTTAGATATTTTTCGAATGTTTGTTTCTTCTACACATTTCAAGATCCCAAAGGATTCTAGTAGCTTGTCTTGTCTCTCCTTGAAATTCTAGCATGCAACGCTTCCTTTCAGAGCGAATTTCACAGGTCACGCTATGAAGGTAAAAGAATTCCATTCTTCTGTTTTTCTTGGAACCCAAATCCTACTAACTTCATTTGATGTTTCTAGGTCTTTTAGTGGAAGATACAATAACCAGATGTGATTATTTTCCCCAAGCTGGATGTGTGCCTGTTATCTGTCATATAAGAAACAGAAGGAATTATTCGTGATCTAGGTAGATAATCATGCAACACTAATCATTGTTGCACAATCAGTGATCAGAAGAATGTTGTGCTAAAAAGGTCTTAGTGCCTCCAAATAATTTACTTAATCTCTTGTGGGTGATCTTGAACAATTAGTATTTTTGAAGAAGAATATAACTGCTTCATCCACAGCTTGCGGAAGAAGGTGACTGCGCTGTGGAAAACATCTATAAAGAATATTTCTCTTCTCCAGGATGAACAATCCCAACTCTCTCACCTTGTCTTCATGGGAGAGGTGCTACAGCCCCCTGATCATCATAATCAAATAATTTTTAACAAATAATTTTTCATGAAGATTATAAACTAATCAGACCATTGAGACATTTCTGAGGACTTTAAAGCAATCATCATAACACCAAAATCATGAATAGAATTTAAAATTATTTGAAAATCAAAACAAAAATAGAATATTTATATTTCTTGTGTTTTGATTTATTGAATAAAACTATGCAACACATTGAAAATAGGAAGATTGATAACTATAACACAGAGGTAAGAAAAGAAAAATTATTCATTATTTCATGTCAGGGTGGACAGTGTTCTCTGAAAATACAGGAAGAATCTAATTCTAGAAATCATGTGATAATGCAATGGATTTATCATCAAGGATAATAAACTTTCTTACCTGTTTTAGAGAATACCAAAATAATGTATTCATATTAAAAGGAATACTGAAATTATTATTTTTATTGGTAATTAAGGAAGAGTTTCAAGAACTGAATACTGGGGAGTATAAGCAACAGTTTGTATCTGTGAATGTGCAAACAGTATGGTAAGTCATAGATAAAAAGGTGGATGAAAAATATAATCCTCAAATTATGTTCTGAAACAATACCTGTCTGTTGCTATTTGAATAGTAGATCACAATGTGAATAAATAAATGAAAAACAGTTAATTAAAGACGTTTCTGGAGAATGAATGTGTTTGTGTAATCCTCTGTCATGTCACAGATTGTTAAAATGTTTCTCTCTTCAAGCAATAATGGCACATAATTTTGGTGTCTATTTGGGGAGGAAGGAGTGACTTTTCCTGAAAACCGAGCAGGATGATCCCTTGATCTCTTGCTACCTCCTCATTTTCATCTTGCATTGCCAGCAAAATGCCAGCTGCAAAACCTATTTTGCATCTAGTTGTGATTTCAGAATTAAATGCAATGCAATTAGTTCCTTTTATATGTTTGGTAATCTTGTTAAGACAACTCATTAGGTATCTTGGCAATTGGAAATTACTAGGTTTCAGAACATGTGCATTTCCTTTGTGAATACCAATTATTCCTAAATGAGGCAATTGTTCTTAAAAGGAAAAGGAAAAAAGGAGTCTCAAAAAGTTTTCTGAGTCTATATATTGCCCTGACCTTTAAAAACTTAATCGGCATCTTAGTACTTTCTCCATAAAACTCTAGATATGTATAAATACTAGAATGGTACTTTTTCCTGTCTAATTTTTCTGTCTAATCATGTCAAAAGCTTGGAAAAAGAATACATACATTTTTAAATGAGAAACATATATTTTTATCACTGAAACATGCAATAATCAACTAAGATAAGTAATGTATGTAGGATTTTTAAATCCTATTATTTATGAACAGGAACATACTATTATATTCACAAATTATTAATTTATGCAGTTGTAGTAGAATGTTACATTGCAAACCAGCTGATAGGAAGTAGTTACAGCTGCAAAAAATAGACTCTATAATATTTTAAATAGTCAAATAACTTAGCAATTTCTGAAGTCCTAAGCAACATCAGTGCATTGTTTCTATGCAGTTCATGTTTCCAATTATTTCTGCATAGCCGAGAAGCTAAAACAAGTCTAAAATAAGTTGAGATTCTGTCAACTGCCCCAAAGATTCAAGGTCTATGCTAAGTACTCAATAATTACATAAATGAACCTGTCTAGGCTTCTCTAAAAAGAGAAGCTCTCCCCACTAAAAAAACAACAAAAAAGCCCCATAAACAAACAAACAAATAAAAACCCTTAAAACATAGTTAAGACAGTTAGCAGAGTTAAGCAGAGTGAACATATTCAGTAAACGTGGCTGGAAACCCACAAGCCTGAGAATTTAAAACTCTATTTTAAGCTTCAGATTTAAATGAAAGCAAACAAAATTTACAAAAAAAAAAATTAAACTGCCATTCTAAAATTTTAAGATATTTTATTATTTTTAGGCAGCATCTCATTATGAAATAGTGAAATGAAGAGAGAGGAAGGACAATGATCAAAGAACAAGGGAGAGTTCTCAAGAATATAAACTTAAATCACACTAGACCGTATATCAGTTTTCCTTTCAAGAGAAAATCCTGCTGTGAATGTAGGCTGATTCCATAAAACCTATATCAGGAGTGATGAGGGAACTCAATCTGAAAGCACAAGTTAAAGAAAATTTTAAGATATTTTAAGAATATTACTTTAAGAAATACAAGTTCAGAATTTTCTGGATACCTGCAGGAACCACGACCAAAAAGCTTCCAAATGACTAAAATGTAAGACCAAGAAAAAAATGCACAACCATAAAGGTGGTTAACTGAGAAGGTGTGAAGACAGAAAGGGAGGAGTAAAATGCATTTTTTTAAAAAAAAAATGTTAAATTGAAAGATACAACAGGAAAAGTTTATTTTTGGGCTTCACATACCCCACCAATTTACTATTGATGCCTTCAAAATGTTAGTCGTAATATGAGTGCAGTTGGGGACTTTTTATCACTTCTTTTTTTTTCATTAGACCTTCTTTTTCAATGCTTAGCACTCATGCTAACAAATTATGCCACAATCATTGAAACAGAAAGGTTTGTAAAAAATGCAGAAGGGTTTTAACTAGGCACAACATGTGAACAAGAGAAAAATTTATACGGCTTTGGAGAAACACTCTGCTGTCTTGTTTTTCCACTTTTGACCTGCAATACTTTATTTTGCACAAGCTTCATCTCATTTGGTTTTCTGACTTTGTCTGCTCCTTTTCAGTTCACAACACTATGAGCTTGAAAACTGCACTTATTGTCACAGGCATACTATATTAGCCTGACCAGCAGTACCCTAACCTGCCTCTTTCCTGCATTATCAAATACAGCAGCATGAAAAAATTCAAGGAATTGCACCTTTCTGAAACTGAAGAAAGTATGCAAACTTAGCACCACAAACAAAACTTGTGAATTCGTACTTCTTCAAAGTTAGCAAAGATCTTGCTGCCACACACATTATGCTGCAAAAATGCGCAGTCAAAAGCTCTAGGCTTTAAAGGCTTCAAACTAGTTATTTTCACCCCAATACTAAATCAAGGCATCTTGAATAATGCTTCCCTGAACCTGGCTTTTTCAAATACATGGATTAAAAAATATCCAGTAAAATCCATGTGGAGATGTACCCATCTGTAACACAGACTACATCATAACATTGGACTGTTCATGTGTACATCTGGCCCTGTCCCTTGTCTCTGCTCTTCTCAACACTGAGGTAGTAACAGTCAACCATGATTCAATTCCTTGAGCTACTATGGTTCTCACACCAGTCTGACAGCACACAGCCACCTGAAGTGTTTCATATCTGGTCTAGCTTAGGTTTAGAGGGCTAAGGGACACAGCAAAGCCTATATGGGTGAAAAAAACAGACCTTTCAGACCATGCAATAAGATACCTTTCCGGAACTTCATAACTGACTTTGGGAGTGGTCTACCCCAACTGGCAAGGCAAAAAGGTATACTGGAGACATCAGCAAACTCTGCGTGTTAAGACACAACAAAAGTGCATCATTCTGACTGAAATTTATGCAAAAACTTCAATCCGAGACTGTATTAACAAACCTTAGCCTGGTTTGACTGATGAAGGTTGGTCTTGAGTCATGGAATCATAGAAAGGTTTGTGCTGGAATAGACCTTTAAAGGTCATGTAGTCCAACCCCCCTGCGATAAGCAGAACATCTTCAACCTGACCTTGAATGTTTCCAGGGATGTGGCACCTACCACCTCTCTGGGCAACCCATTCCAGTGTTTCACCACCCACGTAATGAAAAATTTCTTCCTTATATCTAGTCTGAATCTACCCTCTTTTAATCTAAAACCATTACCCCTTGTTCTATCTTGGATATGTTCAGAACAGATGGACTCCAAATCATCCATGTTCTGCCTCCACTGTTGCTGTAGTCACAGGGGGAACAAGGAGGATGAGAAGAATGAGGAAGGCTGGACCAAATACCCTGCCACACCACAAGCCTTGACTTACACTGTACTTGTTTGAGTGGCAAATTGAGATTCACAAGATGGTCAAGGTTGAAGGCTTGTGAATTCCACAGGATGTGAAAGGTTCCTTCTCCACCTGCAGAGCTGAAGCTGCAGAATAGGTGATGGAGTCATCATGTTTGCAGATTACACCAAATTAGCAAGAGCAGGAAACACACTCAAGCACAGGGCTGCCATCCAGACAGACTGGAAGAACGAGTCAACAAGGGCCTGATGAAAATGGAAAAGGAGACATGCAAAGCCCTGAACCAACAACAGAAGAGCCCTCCTTGCAACAATACAAGTTGAGGGCTGCTAAGCTGGGGAGCAGCTCTTCTGAAAAGCCTTGGCAGGGCTGGCAGAGAGTGAGCTGAGCATGAGCCTTGCAGCAAAGCAGGCAGGATCCTGTGTTGTATGGAAAGAAGCATGATCTTCAGTTTGATAGGAGTGATTATCCCATTCTACTCAATGCTCATTTGGCCACAACTGGATGCTGTGTCCAGCTTTCAGTCCCCTCGATACAAGCAAGATATCAATAAACTAGAGCCGTTTCAGCAGAGGGCCACCAAGATTGTCAGGAGCTGGAGTACGTGTCCTATGAGGAGAGGCTGAGGGAGCTGAGCTTGTTCAGCCTGAAGAAGAGATGGCCTGGGGGAATCTGCACTATTTTATGATGCTAAGACTTGATTAAGCATTTATCTGAAATTGTCAACAGACTACTAACCCTGGTATCCATTTCCTATTTATCTTCCATTTCACAATTAATAAGTTAGATTTCGGCCTAGAAAGTGAAATATTAATTTCAGAAGCTCTTTTTACGTGGTGAGGGTCACTTGAGGGGCTCTTGAAACCAGCACTTGACCCTGGAACCCAAATATCTCTGTGCTATTGAGGCTTTCATCTGTGGCTCTAAAAATGTCTGCTTTTCAACTAACAAGGGAATCACAATCTATTTTGCTTACCATCCACTCAATAAAAGGTCTTAAGTATTCCAAATTCTTGGCTTCCTGGCATCTAGGATTTGAGTTTGGGGAAATAGAAGTAGCAATATGGCTTCTCCAGAAGGTTAATGTATCAATGAATTGACAGCCTTGGTAAGAATACAATATAAAATACTCAAAAATCTATCTGCCGTAGTTTACTTGAGGCACTGGATTTGATATTTTGCATTTACTTTCAGTTTCCCTGCTGTTCAGGTTGAAGTATAATTTGCCTGTGGATAAGCAAACACAAGCGTCTTAAAATTTTGTCTCTAGGGATAACAGTGAGACATATAATTTTTTGTGTCTCTTATGTGTTTGTTATTTTAAACTATCCAGTTTGAATTCATTGTACCTAAAGAAGCACTGTTCTTGCCTTGGTGACACAAGTAATGACTCTAATCCCTTTTTTTATGCTACAGAACAGGAAGCAGTAGTCACAAAACTCTTTTTAAGATCAAAAGTAATCAGAATTGGCACTTAAGGATATGCTACTGAGAACACTGCAATATAGTACAAGCTTACATAGCAAAAATTATATATGTGAAATCTGTTCTTCCATTCTCTTTTGCTACATAACAGGCACTCTATTTTCCCTTCACAGAGATTTTAGAATCTCTACCGACCTATCATGATTGCATGGCCATTGTCACAATCATCTATAAAAGAAATAAAAATCTTTGAGTTTGGGGAAGAGGTGAACCTATAAGAAAAAAACTTAAGATCCAAAGTCTGGAATTTGGAACTTACTTGGAATTTAGGTTAAATGTAAATTGCAAAATCTTGACTAAGCCAGATGAATCCTTTATCAAAGGTTATACTGACATTTTCAAATCAAGATGGATTTTTATATTTAAGCAAATACAACAGCAAAGATTGTGCATTTGCATATAAAGGAAGTTTGGTTATATTATGGCAATTTTCTTAATTGCTAAATGGAAAACCATACATTCAGTCCATCATGCACTATTATCATAGTGTCACATAGTTTCAGAGCTTTTAATAAGGGCTGATATGTAGTCTCTGCCTCTTACAGACAGTCAACAAATCTCAGTAGATGTTAGTAGTGTTAGATATAAATGACCTAATGTGGCTTCTAACCTTACTTTATTTTGTTTTTTTTCAAATCTCTCTCTTCCATAAAAGCTTTTATCATCATTGATTAAACTGCTGATCTGTATTACTGCAGTGTAGGCAGTGGAACATGGTGGTTACAATGTGTTGCTCTAAAACAAGGCTAATAGTTTTCATTCCTGTATGGGTGGCAGAAGGCTTTAATCCATAAAAATAGCAATGCAATAAAAATGTTTTACAAAAGTAAAATATTATTTAAAAACATGTTTTTGAATAAAAGACAGCATAAATTAAAACAAAGTTAGCAGGTTTTTTTTTAAATCAGTATGACTGCAATCTGCAAAGAGGAATCAATCTGGGTATTAGGGACAGGATTTTTTTAATTTTTCTTTTCAAAGGTTTAGAAAAAAAACTTGAATAGTTTTGAACAAAGCGAGGCCTTTCTATTCATAGTTGTGCTGTTTAAATTTTGCTTGATCTCAAGCAAAATTTATCAGTAGGATACACATCCTATGCCCAACATGTGTGAAGACAGTCCTGAGAATAACATTCACTTATCTTCCCTCTGTATCGCAGGCAAAGGCATCTGCATGCCTTCAACCTCCATGTGCCAAAACACATCTCCCACATGTTTGCTCATAACCCTACTGGAAATGGCAAAGTGAAAAGAAAGGAAATAGAAGACGGAGTGTATCTCTCTGGAAGTATATCTGCTCTCTCTGGAGTGTATCTGCTCTGGAAGGCAGCAAGCCTTTGTGGTACAGACATAAAAAAAAATTTGTGATGAGTCTGTAGAAGAAGGATCAAGTTCTGGCTGTGCTGCTGAAGGGAGAAATTAATTTATGGTCCATCATTTTGAATTGTCTGTGGTACTGATTACTCTTATTCTCGAGTGTGCCTACTTCTGCCAGAAGAAGATTTAGAGTAATAAAGACTATACACACACCTACCAATAAGGTGCTCATAAAGCCTCTAATTAAGTCATTCCTACTCTGCCACTTTCACTAGTCTATGGTTTGCTGTTTTAATATTGTAAGCTTTGTTTTTCTTGATGACTCCTCCTGCAGCCATGAATATCTCTGTCCAAAAAATTATCATTAATGCAGTTTATCTCTCTCCAATGTCTTTTGTGAGGCAATATCTGGGAAAAACCATGAAACATTCTTGTGTCAATCTAATTAACTGGAATGCCTCATGCGCACTGGCTGGTTAAATCAATCCATGATGCTAGTGGAGTTAAAAATAATGTCTGAGAAAATTAGGCATAAGTCTTAAATTTACTGATTATTTTTTTTCAAATGATGGAAGCAGGTTGTATGCAGCTTTAGCTGCTATGCTCCACTGATATTTAATTGGAATGATTATTTTTTTTTCCCAGGCAGAAATTATGTACTTTACTTGCAATGAAATCATCATATCAGTGTAGAATCAGATTAAATAAAATAGCAAGTATAATGCTTACAAACTTTTTGCACTCTAACTTTATTTAAAATATATCTTCTAAAATTTGCATCTGTGTCTTGGAATATGCATTCAGGTTATTAAATGTTCTCAGTAAGCTAAGAAAGTTTCAATATAATTAATAAACATTTAGTAGCATTGATTTTTATAGCTTGTTTTTTTAACTCCTTATCAGCATTGAGCAGATGGGACATAACTATGAAAAATTATATTTTAAACATGATTACTATACTTGGACTATATTTGAAAAATTTTGTTCAGTGATGCATTTACAAATACAATTTAACTTCCAGATGAAGCTTCAAAGTTAAGGTATTTTTTTCGGTTTAGCACAATGATATTTAAATGATGTGTGCAGCACATAAGAGAAAACAGGGGGAAAAAAAAAACTATGCAAAATAAAATATCTAGTGTTTTAGAGAAAGCTCTACTTAAGATGTCATTTTGCAATAAAATGTTTGATTGATTCTCTATTCAGTATTTAGCAAATCCTTTTTTTAATACCAGCCTTAACAACATTGCGTGAAGGTTGCTTTTTTGATTGAAATTTTGGATTACAATACAGCAACACAGTTTTTCCATTGCAATTTGTATACTTAAAGCATAATCTTTTGATATTGAATGTCCTCCTGTAGTCTTGAATATTGTGTTGGGGAGAGGGGATTTAATTTTTTTGCATAATCTACTTTTGTAAAAAAATTATATATGAGTCTGAAGTGGATCAAGAAAAATTGGACTAGAGGTTAAGGATAGAAACCTCTGGACATAAGCCCAACCAGGAGATACCTGCATAGGTGTGATTGAAGTGCTATATTGTAACTAACTTCCAGTTATTTGTCTTCTAAGAACTAAGTTGTCAATCTTTAGGCAAAATTGTTCTTCATTGAGGGAGAAATCAAGCCCTTGAACACTAGCATAAATAGCAAAATGAGATTACTGGGACACCTGTGATATGTTCTACAGCACAAACTATATGTTCTGCCATCCTGAATCTCAGATTCATCCTACTGCCTCATGGCTAAACCACGAACTATTTTGTATTCTCTAGAATTCTCATGTTTGCTGAACCAAGCTGCATACATGGATTTAGTGTTCTTGCTTTCTGAGACAACTGCTATGCCACATACTTAGTTTCTCTCTCCTTTAGGCTCTTTTTCTTGAAATGTAAAGTTAAGCTTTAAAGGTCCCATTCATCAATGTCTCCCAGTGCTGCAGCTGGTGTTTTACATGTTGCACCAGTGTAAATGACTAAAATGGAAAAGATGAACATGCCTTGGTAAGATGACAATTATATAATAATATAATAATGAAAGAAAAATGAGGGAAAAAGGAAAAAGGAGAAGGGAGAAGAGGGAAGGGGCAAGTGGGAAGAGAAAAGTGATGGGAAGGGAATTTCTATCTGAGGAGAAGTAACTATCAAATCCTGAATTCTCTTCTTTGGCAAAGCTGGTAAGGGAAGCCATTGCAAAAACTTGACCTAGAGAGAGTGACAATACCTCAGGAAACCCTGAAGGAATTAAATCAGACAGAGGAGGAGAGAAATGAAATCACAGCAGTGTATTTAATTCTTCCTTTACAAAATGTAATATATATATCCCTGATTCATATTAATTTTCCATATAGAGTATTGATAATTGCTAAGGTTTGAAAAAGGACCCCAAAGGGCTGTTACAAATATATATTTATCTATATTTATATAATATATTTATAAGTTTATAAATATATTTGAAGCAAGTAGGTTATGTAGACATAATTCATTCAACGGTTTTCTTACTGTTGATGCATTCATCTGATTCTCTCTGTTTTTTGGGGGGGGGGGTTGCTTGTTTGTTTGTTTGTTTGTTTTACTTTCTAGTAGTTCCTTAGCCTTCAAGGGTCTAAATCAAAAGATCCAGGTGGGAATAGGGAGTGACAAACCCCTGTGTATAAATGCATTATCTTTCTGCATAATAAATGCTGTATTGATTTTCATGGGAAGAAAGACAGGAAGAGTTCACAGGTCAGCAGAAAGCTAATAAGTCTGCAGTTGAACACATACAGGTTTGTTGTCTTGAGGCCTTCAACTGTGTGTACAATTGGGAAAGATCTGATATTCTTTTATATGCTTTATAGCATCACAGTTACTTCCTGAGGAGTTATTTCAACGAGTTACCAAGAAGACTACCAGTGACTTATCTCAGGGCCAGATCAGGGCTTATTCCCTTGTTCTTCATTCAAGAAGGGATTTCTGTGTCAACATTTCAAAGGGCTCAACCAAAGCGATAATAATTTGTGCATTGCCTGACCCACCCACATTGCTGTCGAAGTGGGGAAAAATTCTGTGTTACTCTGTCGGGCACCATGTCGCAAAAATAACACAGTACAAAATATCTTCCATAGGATTTCTGCCTTTCTTGATGGGAAAACCTGTGTTCCAGGACCCTCCCAAGATGTTATTCATCATAAACAAAGCCTCCAGTCTGCTGTGCCACTGCAGTTCTTTTTATTTTGAAACAATGCTCATTTCACAGATGCTGAAATAATTTGTTGTGAAGAGGAGAGATAAGAATACAGTGTCTAGATGTCATTTCACAGCAGAACTCCAGCTCCCGTGCTTTCTCAGAGAGCCTGGAGAACTGCCATGGTGCATACATGAGAGGTTAAGAGAGAACCAAATTTTTATGTACAGAGCTGATTAGAAGAGCAAAAGGAAAAGAAAGTTTACTACATAATATTTGCTTTGTCTATTCTTGGGGAGAAAATGAAGAACCAGCAAGGTTTCTTTGAAAGAAGGGAGTAGTGTGGCACTGATTACTCTTTGTCAGTGCTCAGCAAAGAATAGGAGCCGTAAAGAAGAGCAATAGAAAGACTCCTTTGGCAGCTTTTTCAGCTACTGTCGAAATGCTAAAAAAGTGGAGCTGAGGAAAACAGTATCTGAGTTACACAGGAATACTAAAGTGATTGAAAACATGAAAGTTATATACATGTGTGATCTTTTGGACAGAAAAGCTATTTTTGCAGGGCTGGTGGAGATGCCTGAGAAACTGTTTCTTTGGCAATAAAGTCAATGGGTTTTATACAACCAAGCGCTCAAACTCTGCAGTATACTGGCCTTCAAAAATAGTAGCAGGACATAGGGTACTCTTCCATCATCAGTCAATCTGAGGAGTAAAAAGCAAGAAATAAACAGTGTATTTTTATTTAGTTTTAAGAAACGGTATGCAGTTGAAAAGATTAGCTAGCAAACCCTGACAAAGCTAGTTGACTAGTCATAGTTCCTTCCAACAGGTTCAGCAGTTTGGTGAGCCACTCTTTAGTGATAAACTGGCATCATGGGGATTTACAGAGGTGTACCATAGGCAAATGGAATCTATCCCCTTTTAGTAATTTTCAGATTAGAAGTTTATAAACCACAGATCAATCAACAGATCTCAGCTGCCTTACAGCTCAAAGCTAGCTAAAATATCATAAAAGAAAATCTAATGAAAAGTTGAAACTCACACAAGAAACTCCAGCCACACATTCAGTGAGACACAAACAGAGGGAAACATCATCTTACGGTTCAGCTGCTAATGTTCCATCCACAGATGCTTATCATTTCTTGTTTATGGTTTACTACACAGTGACTCAACTCAGAACAGTATTTTGACTTAAGATTTGGATGAAAGATTAGACTTTAACCCAAAGAAATTTTCTTTTAAAGACACATTTTACAGGTGCAGTCTCCATACAGAGGCCTGTCTGCCTCACCTTTTTCTGGTCCTAGAGGAAAGCTCTTTTTTTTGCCAGAGGTTGAAACTTCCATGATGTCCTTTAAGGCACTTAGTTCAGTCATCACCTGTAATGCTGCTTTTTTTTTTCTCTAGATCTTATAAATTATTATGGTATTATTATTTTAGAACAATTTTTAAACCTCTGTTTTATGTACTTTTTGTGTTACACAAGCATTTGGAGATGTCAACCCAGTGGCCTCAAAATGTTACAAGCCAAACATACGAATGAAGAACAGAAACAATTGCAAATTCACGTGATAATCCTTTTTTGAATGCTTGTTTTAAATAGCTTAAACTGTATTTGCTATTGTCATAAACAGGGTATTATTTAATGTGTTAAAGCTGTCCTAAAAAACAAAGTTATATTTCAACTGAGACTTAAGAAACTTCTTTGTCCTTTTGTCTCAGTGTCTTCCTTAAAGTCAGAGTAGACAGAATTAGAGAATATCTCAGTCAGAAGCTTCTAAATCAACAACTAATTAAAAAAATTAGGATGTAACTTATTTGCATGTGCAAATTTCAGCTACTTGCACACATACTGGGGCTCTTTCAAAATCCTGAAAGCAGCAGTTACTGGGGTTTCAATCAATGGACTATTGATCTTCTATTTTTCCTATAATATTTAAATATCTAAATCTAAAATTCTAGCAAAAAGATCATTAATAAAATATTTTTTAAAAATATTTCTTCTTAAAGATGCCCATGAACAAAACCTCATCTTACAATATCCTCAAATTTTTGAGTTCAGGGCTGGAATCAGGGTTGTTATTTCTATAAGAGACCAAGATAAAGCAAGACAATTAAATATTCTTTCCTTTCTGATGTTCCCATATTCTTAGAATACTTTTTGTGATTTTGGGGGTTGTTTTTTACATTGTGTGTTAGATTAGATGCAATTATACTTCACATCATGGAAGTCAATCAATGGAACTGCTCCTTTGTCAGTGGACCATTAGACAAAACATGCTCCAGCCTGATTCATGTTAAATGCAAATATAAAGAAGGTGTCTTGTGAACAGCTAGCCCAAATATCATGGATGGAGAAGAAAGAACTTGACACAGATACTTTTTTTACTTCATTGTTCCATCTACCCAGAATATTTTCTTTAAATGTGGCATGTACCTCTTCCTTCATGTGTTCAAGAACTTATCTCTACCCTTCCAATTCCCACTAATTCCTACACACTTAGTTTCCTGAAGAAAGCATCCCCTGTCTCTGCATCCATCCTTCCCCAGCAACAGTTGCAGGAAGTGCAATCCTTCCCTTTGCTACTGTAGCCACTGTAGGTAGAGCTACAGTCGACTTTGGAGGGGAAAAAAAAAAAAAGAAAAAAAAAAAAAAAAAAAAAAAAAAAAAAAAAAAAGAAGTCTAGACAAGATCATCATTGAAAATCCTGAAAAAAAAAAAAGTCCAGTATTTTTACATGACATGTTCCATTCCAGATATCCCAGGTTTTCCGTTTCAAAGAAGATTTTTCATTTAAAAGCAACTTACATTTTGAAAAGAAATGTTTTTGTTTCCAAATAATCAAACAAATAGCTGTTCTAAATGAAGTTCACTATTTGCCACTCCTGTCACTCTCGTTAATGGCCAATTTAGCAATAAGCAGGCACCAAAGAACAATGTTTCTGGCTTGCAGCCTTTTTCTAGGTCACGTATTGGCATGACCCATGTGCTAAACTTGTCGGTCACCACTCACAATCAGACAAACAGTCAACTTTTCAATGCAGTTTCCTTCTGTGTCTCATCCTTGTTAGCCAGCTCCATATACCTTTTCTTCAAACTATGCCCTTTAAAAGATTAAGATCACATACCTGATATATACACAAACTGACCTGGTTTTGCCCAGCAAAAAAGGAAAAAACTTAAACCCAAGGTTGATTTCTTATAGAAAGCTTTTCGATCAACTGCTTTTATAATTTAAAAACATTATGTTATTTCCATTTGTGAGTACAAAGTAATAAGTATGTTAGACTATTTATTTGCTAAATCATTCATGTTCCTACTTTAATAGCCTACAAGATTGTTGACTGAACATACATTGTGCATTGTCAGCATTCAATAAGATTTTTAAGATATTGTGATAACATGTTTTCTTTTAATGTTTTAAGTGCTAATTAAAAAAAAAAGTTAAATTGTTCTTTGTGTGATGAGTTAGCTAAAATCGAGTTCACTTTCTTTATGCAGTTAGAATCTTTTCTTCTTGGTAGCTAGCAAGGTCTTTTATTTTGGATTTAGTTTGAGAATAATGTAGTAACATTGCTTTTGACTGGAACAGAGTTAATGTTTTGTTCTCGGTAGCTAGGCTGTGTTTTGGAGTTGGTATGAAAAGAATGTAAGAACTCACTGATATTTTGGCTGTTGCCAGGGAGACCAAGGACTTTTTCAACTGTCCAGCTGCAGGTGCAAAATATTAGCTGGGAGGGAGATAATGAGACAGTACCTAGATTGACATCCAGATTGGTCAATGAAATATTCCCTACCATCATGTTGTGTTAAGAGGGTTAATTTAGCAGAAGTTAAACTCCCTTGTGTTCCAGTTTGTCCTCAGTATTTCTCTGGGAGCTGGTGGCATCTGAGCTTAACTCCTGAGTGATTCCCAACCACACCAAATGATCTCAAGTTGGCACTATGAGTCTGATCGTTCTCAACAGCCAGTCCAGCATTATGTTGAATTCACACAGTTATGGATTCACCAATAGTGCAGGGTCAGGTTGTTGTTCTTGAATTTACACACTTGCACAGACTCATGAATTGTATAACATACACTAGAAGTCTGAGTGCATCCAATAAGAAAATCTTACTACTAGATCTACAAATAATGAGGTTTATTAAAGCAATAGATACAAGTTATTTTAGATTACTGTTGAAAAAATACACTTCAGTTGCAAAATACCTATTGGTACCAAGCATATATTCTAAGATAACTACGTAGCGCTACTAATGTGATTAAAAATATAAGCTTGAAGTCTACGTGTCCCAGGGAAACTCTCGGTATAACCAAGTGTGCAAATCTTACCGGAAAGTATCTTTTCGGGGAGAAGTCATCTCAGCCCATCAACTGATCCCGGAAGTCTGCGATGTAATTTCCTTGAATTCCAACTGTATCCTAGGCTGCATCAAAAGAAGCATGACCAGCAGGTCAAGGAAGGTGATTCTCCTCCTCTACTCTGCTCTTGTGAGACCCCACCTGGAGTACTGTGTCCAGCTTTGGGGGACCCAACATAGAAGGACATGGACCTGTTAGAGCGAGTCCAGAGGAGGGCCACAAAGAGGGTCAGGAGGCTGGAGCACCTCTCCTATGAAGACAAGTTGAATGAGCTGGGGCTTGTCAGCCTAGAGAAGACAAGAGTCTGAGAAGACTTTACAATACCTGAAGGAGACCTACAAGAAGGCTGGAGAGGGGCTTTTTACAAGGGCATGTAGTGATAGGATAAGGGGTAACAGCTTTAAACTGAAAGAGTGTAGATTTAGGTTAGATATAAGGAAGAAATTCTTCATTATGAGGGCAGTGAGTCACTGGAACAGGCTGCCCAGAGAAGTTGGGGATGTCCCATCCCTGAAAGTGTTGAAGGCCAGGTTGGATGGGGCTTTGAGCAACCTGATCTAGTAGAAGGTGTGCCTTCCCATGGCAGGGGGGTTGGAACTAGATGATCTTTAAAATCCTTTTCCAACCTAAACCATTCCATGATTCTGTGTTTCTGAAGATGTAACTTTCTAAGGTGCTAGAACTGTCACTGTTCTAATTAGCAAAGTCCTGGGACTTATCTGTAGAACTACTTTGTAATATACCTTTGGCTTTAGCAAGGAACAGTTGATGTATTTCATTGATAGTATAGGAAGCAATACCTCCTTAGCTAAGAAAAAATTCATACTTATATTGTTAAAGATTATAAACACAATACTCCTTCTAGATGTGCTTTCCAGGAAAATATGCAGTGTCATACATAGCATTGTCTGTGTCCACGACAGATATGGTAATTTAAGCCAGACAAATTTTTCACAAATATTTTATTTACTAAAGATATTATTTTATTTACTGAAAAAATGTTTTGTGAATTTTGGCTGAAGACATCAGACAATCTCAAGCAGTTTTTCAAGGTTGGGCCCTCCCTTCGGACTGCAGGAGGAGTAGTCATTTACTTCTGTCTAGTAAGAACGTGGTTATCGTGTCTCAAAGGAGGCAGCACCAGGGTCAAGCTTTCACTGAAGGGAGGATGAACCCTTTCCATGCTGCACAACACTAATTATCACATCCTAGGATAATATTAATTGTGATGCTTTTAGTCTGACTTACCAATGCCATGCCAATTTGCACAAATACTTAAATATTCATTGGAAAGCTTTTCCACATGCACGTCCTACGTACCTTGTCCCACATGCACGTCCTATATACCTGGCTAGAAAATTGTTCTTTGGTGTGTGGCTTTCCCTTCATTTCCTTCTAACTCAATGCATACTCAAGTTTGAGAAACTGAAACAACATTTGAGGTGAACAAGGGTTTTTTTAATCAAATGGGAAAACCGAGTGATTTTCTGAGTTTTTTCTTACCTTTCAGTGTTTTCATGTTTAGATAGACAAAATGGTGACACCTCCCTCAGCAAGCCAGTTCTGTTCCCTCAGAATATAGAGTACCTCTGGCTATGTAGGTCCAAATGTTTTCAAATGGGAAAAAGAAATGTATATAGATTCCTCACATTCAGGTGGATATATTAATCTTCGGCCTTTTCTTACAGAAAAGGAGAATACTACCTCCACCAACTTTTAATATATCTACCTCTACCTTTATTTTGCTTACCCATCAAGTGCCCCAAAAATATTTTATTCCTGTAGGATACTGTTTACTTTTAAATTTGTGTTGCTTTGAATTTTATTTTCAATTTAAATAGTCCAAATAAAAATATTTTTTATTTAGGTTTGATCAAAACTTCTTCCTTATTTTGAAAAAAACACTTTCCAGCATAAACTCCTTAGTTTCCTTAGAAGTTTTGGACAACATCTGACCATACTTCTCCTTGGCCCACCAGTTCTGTTCATCCTTCAGCCCTGCCATTTTTTTTAAATCTTTCATTCTGCACCAGGTGTAACACTAATTCTTGGTTTTGGCTTTCCCTGATCATAGCAACTATCTCTGTCCCCCACAATTTACTCCGTGCTTGCTCTAATCATTGAGCTTAGCCATCCACAAACTAGTCTTGTTTCCTCAGAGTGTTAGTTCCACGTCCAACAAAGTGAGAAAAAAGATCATTATCTCCATCTGTTCTAAGGGAACATGTATAGAGTGAGAATTCAGTCTGGATTCAAGTACACAGTGAACTCTTAAACTTTTAATTAAGGCCTATTACATCTTCCTTTCATTTAATTCCTAATGCATTTTTTCTTTAGATTCCTAACCCAACTACTTACTGTGGTAACCAAATCATGATAACAGAAACACTTTTTTCCACATTCTCCTTCAAAGCCAGGGAACAGAAACAGGGATGCTCTTTTCGTGATAAAATTTGCTAAAGCATCTGGTGTTCACAGTGACACCAATTTAGCCAAGAGATGCCTTTGTTTTCTGGACTTTCAGCCAATTAGGAAACCAAATACCAAAATTAGGAAACCAATTAACAAAACTTTTCTCATATTATTTTCATTTGGGTAGGTTTGTTGCTTATTATCTTAGCTATTAATTCTAATGAGTATTAACTCTAATGAACATTGAATTCAAATAAGCTTAAATAAAGGTTTCTGAGAGAGATATCCTTATATAGAGGATTAGTGTTAGCATTACGAATGAACAGAATGAGTGAGGTTATTGTTTATTCAAAAGTGATCAACTGATTTGACACCCCAGGAGGTCCTGTTGAGGAATAAGTACAAGAAAAACTCAGTCATAGAATTGTCAATGGAAAAAAATCATGAATTCAGAGCAACAGTTAGCAATGAGATTTCAGGGTCTACTTTGGAAAAATGGCACGGAAAAGCAGGCAGTGGCTACGGAAAGCAGCAAGTCCTGCAATAGGACCTTAGTGCTTGTTGGAAGTGTTTCTCATATACTTTAGAATCATTTCTCATATACTTTAGAATCATTTAGGTTGAAAAAGACCCTTACGATTCTTGAGTCCAACTGTTAGCCTATCACTGCCAAGACCACCATTAAACCATGTCCCTAATCATGACATCTACAGGTATTTTAAACACTTCCAGGCTTGGTGGCTCAACAACCTCCTTGGGGAGCCTGTTCCAATGCCTGACAACCCTTTTGGTGAAGATATTTTTCCTAATATCCAATTTAAACCTCCCCTGGCATAACTTGAGGCTATTTCCTTTTATTCTATCACTTTTTACTTGGGAACAGAAGCCAACACCCACCTCACTACAACTTCCTTTCAGGTAGTTGTAGAGAGCAATAACGTCTTCCCTGAGCCTGTTTTTCTCCAGACTAAACAACCCAGTTCCCTCAGCTGCTCCTCATCAGACTTGCTCTCTAGATCCTTCATCAGCTTTGTTGCTCTTCTTTGGACACTTTCTCAGTCAGTTTCTTTTGCCCTGAGTGTGCACCATACGTCTCAACGGGACACCCAAAACTGTCCAAGGGGGTGTTTGCCCTAAACTGATCATGTTGAAAAGGAAGATGGCCACCAAACAGGTTAAATCTTGGAAATGCAAAGAGGTTTTTTGACAGAGAATGAGTCAGCTTGAAAGAAGTACAAAAGAAGTGCAAATATTTGTAGTAATGCAGAGAAACCTTGCAGTGGAAATAGTAGCAGGCAATGCCAGGCTTGCCATTGCCAGAAACTGCACCAAGGTATCACAACCACTGCCAAGGCCTGACGGAGCATCCTCTCTGTCAGATGTTGTGAGCAGCCTGTAGGGTGGATGACAGTATGGGGCACAAGGCCCAGGGACCTGCCATGGATGTGCAGGTAGTAATCCAGCTGTGTGTGGGCTAGCAGCTGGTGGGAGCAGTGTAGATGCACTTAAAGCGTCCCGCAGAAGGGCTGTGCAACTTGGAGGGGTGGTGCTTGTGATCCACATTTCCTCCAGGATGGGGATGCATTTAATGGGAGGTGGGTGGTGGAATGTGGATGCAAGTATTATTTTCTAGGATCAGACACAGTAAGCTGTTCAGAAATGTGCAGATGTATACTAACATTTAGTAGGTGTCCAGTATTAAGATTTATCTGTTGAGATGCTGATATTGCTCCTGAATGCATAGATCTCTAATTGCTGGTTAATCACATGTTGCTAACACATCAAACCTCTTTTGTCCTGATCTGGTTAAACCTATGCAAACTTAGCATACAAAATGTCCCAAAAGACATAATTTTGCTAATAATTTGCACAGAAACAAGTTACCAGAACTAAAGCGAGGATTTTTTTGCATCATCTGGTCACTGGCTGCCAAATGCCTGTTAAATGTCATTCAAAAAACAAACCCCAAATCCCCAAAAGCCCCCAAAACAATTTAAAAAAACCTGCTGACAGAAGTCCTTGTTGCTCAAAATTTCAGCCAGATAAGACAATATAAATTGAGCAAGATGAACAAGGAAAAAAAAAGCCATAGAAAGTACTAGTGAAAGGAACACAGAAAAGGGGGACACATTTGCACTATATAAGCACAGCTATAGATGTTTCTTTTTATTTGGTATTTCTTAATTCATCTAATAGTTTTTTATAACAAGCAGGTAATTTCCTAATAATTTTGGGAGTGTGTGTGGGAGAAATACTTCACAATCAGGGATGGTCACTTACATAAAGCTTGACAAATATCTTATTCCCAGACTACCTAAGTACAAATCTAATAAATACAGTTACACCTTTACTATGTGCTACTGTAAAGAAACTCATCCAAAGACCATATTAATCATCATTCTCATTTTTTGTGAGTTACCGAGCTAACCAAGCTGAGGTATTCTTGGGTCAACGTTTGCTGTGGGAATTCTCAAGCAGTTGAGAAAGAGGAAAAGAAAGGATTAAATACTGCTTGGTATGGCAAACACAGCTCACAAGTATTTTTAAACATCAAAAAACAGAAGCATTTATCTTTCCACACTGCATTCTTCTGTCACATGGACTCTCTATCAAATAACCAATAAACACAATCCTAAGAATATTGTGCAAACAGAATATGAGGTTATGGACTAGTGGCAAAAACTCATAAAGGGTTGTCGTTAGTCTCTGTTTTAGTTTGGGTGGTTGTTGTTGGTGTTTTTTCCTGCATTTCATCTTGCAATTAGTTAAAAACAATTTAGAATGAAGAATTAAGCCACTGACAGTGGTTAGTATTTTCTATGCCCAGACAATGATATCTGCAACCCAGTTAAATAGCTTCAAGTGTTGACAAAGCAATACAGGTGAGGGTGCTAGTATTTTGTCAATGATGCATATTTGAAAGCTAGCTCACCTTTCAGAATGAGCAGAAGAATTACTTTCAGATCAACAATGCAAGAAATAGGAAAAGGTATACGGATACAGCAAAACATTTGTGAGGAAAATTTTGCTATCATTATCTAAAAATGAGACATGTTACAGTTTGTTTCAGGGTATCAACTTTATTACAGCTTTAATTTTTGTAAATCACAGGCACAATTCCTTTTCTTCTACAATTATTTGCACCCCAATTTAAGTAATTTAGATGTCGAGGGATCTGACACAAATACACAATTCCTACTTAGATGTTTAAGTTAGCTAAATTGAGCCTGAAGTTAACTGCACTTGCAAATCGCTTGCCCAGTAAAGGCCAGTTTGACAACCCAGGTACATATAATATTCACATATCCATCACTTCCAACATTCATGGCTCTTCCCAATACCTCCTTACAACACATGCATCCATCCCCCTTACAGCTTCTAAAGATGAGTACTAGATATCATGTTGACTAACATTAATTATATATATTAATATATCCTTTAGTCCTTTAAAAACTGAATCTCATGACACCTTGTCCATTATTTTGCTGACAACTCATGTTCATTCCCATGTACACTGGTTCACTTTCAAACTTGTCTCAGCCTTCTGGAGTCCTCTTCCTGCTCCAAGATCTACTGGAAATTAATATACATGATTTTCAAGATAATTAATATACATCTCTTAAACTAATTCTTTTACCACTCTTGGGTGAATACTGTAGTTATTGATACAAACTTTCAATTTCATCAAAATAAAACATCACAGTTTGCATCTGCCCTTTTATACTTCTGTATTGTAACAACAAAAGTAATGTATTATTAAATCCAAGATAGGATGCCATCATTTTGAGATACTAAATTATTTTATTGGGGAAGAAATGGTTAAAACAGTAACTTGTTACATTGTGTGCAAAATAATATTTATTTATTTTGCCAAAATGCAGTTTTGAAAAGCAATTTCCAATCTATGTATGAATGAACTTCAGCAAAAGAGCACCCTTCCTAGAAAATGGTTTCATCAGATGCAAACATATTTCTGTCATAATTATAATGCCTCAAGAAATTCAGGACTAAATTTTGAAATTCATTTACATGCTTCCAAATTTTTTCTTATAAGAAGGTGCATGTTTTTCCATTGTACAAGGTGTTTCAAAAAGATGGACCCAATTTGAAATCATTATCTCTCTGAAATTGGGTCCATCTTTTTGAAACACCTTGTAATGTATTACTGTTGCAATACAGCTGTCCTTTGGTCTTGTCGTGACGATCACCATATTGTTAAATAAACAGTGAGCAGCTAGAGCTGTTGATTTTAAAAACTGTGTCAAGACTATTATGAAGAGTCCCAAGATACTAAGTTTTCACTATGAAAAATTAAATTGATGCTGTTGAAGATAGATGACAGGCTGGTGATCTCAGAGTTTTGGGGATTTCTTCTGGTTCTTCAGCTTTCCTCTCTTTAATTGGTTATCCCAAGGCATGGGAAGACAGAATGACCCAATTTCAGAAAATGAGTTGTAATCACTAGGGACTTATTTTTTTTTTAGAGACATTTCAGGATATAGTCTGAAATCCTGATGGAAATAACAGTGAATAGCTCATCAGCCTCCAGGAGCATGAGTCTGAAATATTTTCTGAGACAAAGACAAACCAGGTATGTGAAAACTTGCAGTGAGCTGACAGGGCTGCTAGGCAAAATGTCTCTTATCACTAACTGTAAAGTTTCAATTCTGAACTTCATATACTTGATGTAAGATTTTAGGGGCTTTGAGAAGTAAAATGGATCTGAGTTTGCTGGTATCTTTAAGATTAGGAAACAGGTTGAAAAGGCATCTTGTTCAGATAGTGATAGTACAGAAATATTGTGCTATTTCCCACTACAGATTTGATCCTGAAGAAACTCCCAGATAGAAACAGGTGATACTGCTACTGTCAAAGGAGAAGGTGGAAATCTATAGTAAAGCTTATCTTGATACAGCTGGATAAACAAAATGAAAATATGAATACAAGCCCTTTCTTTGGGTATCTATTTCTCTCCAGGATTCCAACCCTGAAAAATGAAATCATTCATAACATAAGAAATTTCAGACATTACATCCATATTTCTTCTCTAATCTTAAGGGTTACTATTATATTACCTGACATTTATAGCTTTTTTTTCTTTTTTTTCCCCCTAGATTTTGATTTGAAAAGTAAAAAGAAATTTTGACAGTTTAAATGTACTGCTCAGTCATCTTTGTATTTTATTACAATTATGAAAATTTGAAAAAAACATATTTCTGCTTCTCAACAGCAGTTGATAACCAGGAGTATCAGACATTAGAGTGAAAGAAGATGGGCAGAAAATTTCATGGATAATGGGAGTGACTGATAGACATCTTTGAGAACATGCAGAAGCCACATCAAGGAACTATGAAGAACATTAGTCCAACAATGTCCTAAACCGAGGAGCCAAAATGCAATGGTTGAAATGTATATAGAATATCACACAAAGAAAATACCTGTTATGGGTTACCTTACATTTCTAAATGGAGAGGGTTGGGGCTTTTTTTATTCATTTGTAGCTTTCCTTCACTGTAGAAAGTTCTCTGTTGTACATTTATCCAGTGTGAGTGAGACTAACATCATCTGCCTTGAGCCATCAAAGTTAGAACTCCAGCTGTCCACGGCTTCCTTGGATAGACAATGAAAAGAGACAGGCCCCTGAGAGGATTATCTGGCCCATAAAATATATCTCAGTTGTCTGGAGGTTCCTCCAGAGCTTGCTTTATTGATGGTATCAAGCATCAACACTAACTGTGTTCCTAAACAATAAATCTGGTAAGTATGACAAATGGAGGAGTATATAATAGTTTCCTGTTCACTACTATCATGATAAACATATCCAGGTTCACTGCAAAGAACTAGAAACTGGGCTGAAGTACAGGAAGTTTTTCTCTGCTTCTTTGCAATATTGTTGAACTGCCCATTGCCACTCCATATGACATGAGATCGAACGCCCAAGCCTATTAAACTGCAATGCTGTCACTGAAGTATATAAATCTTCCCTACGCATGGCAGCTCTGTGTTCTCCTAATCATGTTTCTTAGCATCTGCTATCCAAATATGCTAAATCACACAAGCACTTTAGCCTTTATACAGTACTATATAAGCAATTGGACAAACAGCCCTGTCTTTTTCCCATCACGAAAATCCTTTCAAATTCCTTCCTTCCTCTCTACAAAGAGTACCTGATCCAAATAGACAGAATAGCTGTGTTTTATGTTTGTGAATTGTCTCATCAATTTTGTTTTATACTGCTCTAGTCTATGAATATTGTCACATAATTACATATCATTACATTGTTGCTACCCTTTTTCTTATGCATTTGTGCATTTTGAAGTGCAAGTTTCATGTTTCATTTATTTCTTTATGTCCTCCTTTCCATATTTTTAAAATCACTGTGAGTTTTTTGAAGGTTGCTCGGAGCTCTCTGATTTTTTACTACACAGCTAATTCAGCAATTAACATTGTTTCCTCACTATTTTAGCTTTCATGCTGAACCCCATACAGCTGAAATAACACAAGAAGTTCAGTCCAAGTCAGCTTGAACAGTGACATCTCCTCAAAGTAGTACTGTTTTTCTTTTTTTTTCTTTTTTTTTCCTCTTTTTTCTCTCTTTTTTTCTTTTTTCTTTCTTTTTTTTTTGGGGGGGGAGGGTGGGGTGGGTCAGTGTGCTATTTTCTTATAACATCTGTAGTTCAACAAACTGGAATTCAGTTTTGCATACAATCCTGATACAGACTTGCACTTTTATCCAATTTCTCATTTTATAGTATCAATCAGCTTTGCCAACATATTTTCAGTGAGCAACATCTAACAGAAATACATCTCATGCAAGAGCAGGGAATGAAGGAAGGCACTTTAGGGAGTTCTTCATATAATTACATAGTCTTTTATGAAATTAATAGGGGAGCTAATTTAGGTAAGACTTATTCTGAAAGAAAAGGTCCTGAATTTGAATTTTGAGTTAGGACACAGTTTTACCCCCAAATGTCTGCACTAGAATGGTAGCACAACAGGCTGGAGACAGCACTACTCCAGCTTATAACTGCCTGACCTTAAACCAAACAGGTGACTTTCAGTCCTTTCATTACATTGTATTTACACTTCATCAACAGGACAAAACCACAATCCTTGCCCATGGTAGCTGTCTGTCTACCATAACAGCAGGACCACAAGAGGCCATATGTTGATACAGCTTATATTTCAGGGGTTTTTAAAATTTTCATTTTATGGAAAGAATATCTCTTTGGAAGTGACTAAAGAAATAAAACAAACAAAACTAACCAAACAACCAAAAACACACAAAAAACCCCAAAACAAAACAACTAAACCAAACCAAACCAAAACAAACAACCACAACAACTGCAAAATAACAAGTTAACAGAGATCCAGAGAAACATTCTGGACAGCTGTTAAAATGCCTGTTTCTCCAGGAGGACCCGCTGATGTTAGCAGAGGTAGAGATAGTGGAACTACCACATCTACAGCAATATGTGATTACTTCAGCATCTTTGCCTGTGTTTTCAAGCTGGCCATATCCTTTGAGGAGATTTGAATTGCAGCTAGACATTATTAGATTCAAAAACATTCAGATAAACTATAGAAAAAGGGTGAAAGTAACAGAGAAATCTGGGTGTCCAGGAAGAAAGTGTATGCCTCTCATTTGTTGCCCACATATTGGAAAATTTTCAGAGCTTTCTTCTGTATATTCTGCATGTTTTTTACAATTATTCTAAATTATAACTTAGAAATGCAAATTAGAGAAGGTTCTTCCAGCACCTAACCTGTATGGTTATTCATGTGTTGATATGAGATTACATTCTCCATGTTCTTTTCTCTAAGCTTGGTAGGATATTGCAGCTTTACTAGTCCTGTAACACAGAGGTGCAGCCTGCCCTGCATTTCCCTTCCATCCAGCATCACCTTCTGGCACTCTCCAACACGACGAGATCTGCTCAAGCCAGAACAAAAGTTTACAAGAAGAGATAACGCTTCTTAGAGGTGTTCGTGGCACTGAAATACTGTTAGGCTGTAATGGCAAATGCATATACCAATAAAGGGAACAGCGGCATTATGCCTGTCTCTGAGAAACTCCCACCTATTTGAATTGTCCCAACATGAGGCAGGGGAAAAAGAGGGAGAAACAGGTTATTGAAATGGAACGGATAACACAGCTACAGCTCCTTCCTTCCCATGTGCATGGTTTAATTGACTGGTACAAATAAAAGGAGAATAACTGACTCTCACCACATTCACATCATTTGGTTAAGGTAAAAACATCTCAAATTGTAATAAATTACTCCAAATACCACTGTGAGTAGGGAAAAATAAAAAAAGGTGGCACAGAAACGAAGATGGCAACAAAAAATATATGTTGCGACAAACATTTCGAAAAGGCCTGGAGGGATACAAGGTCTGTGGTCAAAGTTAAACTGTTAAAATACCTGTAAAAATGTGATGAGTGGTACAGTAGAGAGCAGGGGTAAATGGAAAAAATCTTACTGCATACTGAATGAAAGGGTCTGGACACAACATCTAATATTTGATAATAAGGTAGAAAATTAGTAGTCCTTACTTGGCAGTTGCTTTTTATTCTCATGACAATTTCAAGCAAACCATAACTGATGGCGTTCGTTCCTACTGCTGGACATAATATTGGAACGGCTAGGCTTTTTTTTTCCTTTTCCTCCCTCTTCACTACTTTGAATGAAGAATTTGAATGAGTGTTTCCATTTATATCTGGTAAGTACTGTTTCACATGGAGCTTTTTTCCCCCTGCTTTGTAATTCACCCACATCAAACTAAAAATACAATAAAGGCATGCTGTTCTTTTAAATCACATTGTGAGGCTGGGATAACTCCCATTGCCATTTTCTCTTTAACACAAGTAATTATACTCTTCAACTGCCCTTTGACTCTCTGTGGACCAAGGGCAGTCCTGCGTGGAAATGAACTTAATTAATTCTGTTCACTGGAGTGAAGTCTCTTAACCATGGTGAGGCAGCTTTATTCCATAGGTTTATGCTATTAGCTGTAAGCAGCTAGATCTGTTTTTCCTTTCTAGGTTGCTCCTGTTAGCTCTGATATCTTGTCTTTGCAAATGGCATGTTCAGTGTGAAGAATGAGTCCAAATCTCCATACAGAATTGAGTATGACTCCACAAGGAAACTGGCAGATTTTGCGGGTAAAAGTTCTCAAATCTTTTGAATCAACGTATGCAAATGATAAAACCAGGGCCCGAGGCACAAGTTTTAGCAAAGCACTGAAGCACATGTTTATTTAACCATGTAATTAAGACTAGCTATTTTCAGAGTGTTTTACTGAAGAATGCAATTGTAATTAATTAAATTATTTGTGAATGCATAAAAATGTGAAGTATTTGCAACAAATAGTATTAGATAAGTATAAAATTTAAAAAAAAAACAACACTAAAACAAAACCCCAAAGTTGCATTGAATCTGACAAATAGAAATATTATAATATTCAAGCTAGATTTACTGATACAATCTGATATCTGATACCTTATAGATTGGCTATTTTGTTTTAATATGTGCTAATTATCTGCCTGCACAAAAGAGCAGGGATAAGCTCTCCTTTGTCTGTTCATCCTTGACAGTTAGTTTCAGCTTTACTAATGGAAAACTGGAATTGAGCCCCTGAATATATTTAAAACACTGCTAATATAAGGCATTTTGATGTGAAGCTGTTATATTTTGCATTCAGTTATTAGCTGTTTATTGTTGGAGGTTAAAATGGCTCAAAAGCATATGACTCAAGTTCCAAACCCTGCTCCAGTGGATATTATGTATTTTACATACTCAGAAACAGTTCTCTAACAGAAAATATAATGTACACACTGGTCATGCTAGCCAGTGTGTAGATTACTCATGTTTCTGGCCTTAATTTATATACTTGCCAAAGATCAGATAGTTTTTAATTTAGTCTTCCTCTTGTATGCTCAGTATCAAATAACAGGACTACTTCTGCTAAAAGATTTGGCAACTTCTTATCCTTTTGTTTTTTTAAATCGAGTTCTGCTTTTTTACAAAAACAAATATTAGACGTGATGCTATCACTAGACATGGTACTCAGAAACTCCCCCAGAAATAAGATATTTTAAGGTACAGAATATATTGCCTAATGTTTCATTAGTGTCTAAAGCCATGAAATATTTTTAGAGTCAGAATAAGTTGGGTCATTTTCACATTTCCTCATGCCTAGATGCACTTTGGGATTTGGAGAGGAAGAGAAAACACAAATCCCAATTTAAAGCATGAGTGGTTCCTCTCATAGTATTTCAAATCCAGCCAGAACTAGAAAGTAGTGGAGATCCTCTTGGGGAAACCTGTTCTCAGGAGACTTAGGCCAAGTTTTGAGCCTGTACTAGCTACATATCTGCATTTTTTTAGAATTACCTGAAAGATATCAAACCTATTCAGGTCCCCTGCCTAACGTACAATTTCATTTAAGTAATACCTTTCTGATTTCTCCTGCTATGCTCTATGGGACTCTAAAATAATTAGGACTGACTTTGTTGGATTTTTTACTGCGTATCCATATGCATGATGTACATTTAGGTGGAAGGGCCATTGTGCAGATTATGACAGTTTAGTAGGCTATATAACTCAGTTATGTTAGGATAGGTGGTCCTCAGTTCCAGCTATAATCAGACTTCTCTTCTATTCTTCTATTGCATAATAATTAATGCAACAGAGAGAAAAAAAAATCCACTAAATCAGTCATTTAAAAGCAAGCTTTCTTATAGAAGTCTTTTTTAGCTAGAAAGCCAACTTTCAGTACTGTCCATTTAAGTCAAGGACAGTGAAAAGCAAGTAGCATTCAATACAGGAATTCAAGCTTCAAAGGGCTTTCCTGAATTGGTTCACTGACAGAAAATTATCCAAGCAAAGGTCAGGCACTCATTAAACCTTATCTGAAGCCAAAGTTATATGTTATGGTTTATTGCCTCAAGTACCAATTAATAAAGAATTAAAGAAATGAAAAACCAGTGATTCATACCTTTGCCCGGAGAACACTCATACTTCAGCATAATGCTAAAATATTAATAGTCATTTTAGTCATGTAGTATTTTATTAGGCACTTAACTCTGTAGGTTTTATCAAAAGATATATGACATTCATTTTTAACAAAATGCTGAGGAGATTTGGGGAACATTTACTCAAAATCTAATAAAGTAGATTTGAGAGATATTTTCAAATGGAAGCCTTAAACACAGGCATCAATTATTAATGAAGAAAAATGCTTAATAATAGGGGTCTGGGTAAAGCCCATAAAGAAGTGCTGAAATATCACCATGATATCAAGGGCAATTCTGTTCTAAGGAAGCTACAACAGAAAACATTAAGTGCTGCAGCTGTATACAAGAACACTAATGCACTTTGCTACCAAGAGGACTTCTAGCAGGATTATTTTTATCATCACAGGCATTTCATTAGTTTGAAACAGTCTAGCCATTTCTTTTTAGTGTTCAGAGAGTTAAATGCTCCACACACACTCACCTGCACAACTGTCTTCAAAATACTCCTATTTCTTATTATTTTCATCAGCAGCATATGCTCCAAACCACCTAAGGCTCTGAACTGATGCCCTTTAGCATGCTAAACTGAAAATATGTTTGCACCTGCAGATGCCAACAAGGTTGCATCTGTCACAGAGCACTTTCCATTGTCCTTGTTATCTGTCACATTAAGAGCTGGAAAACACAAGTCACTGGTGATTCTGAATGAAATAAAAGTGGCAAAACTAATATTCAACCAGAGACAGAAACTAGAGAGTGCAGATAATCTCCTAGGTCAAATAACAGTAACAATAAATGCCCGGCCTCAGAGAAAACAGAAAAAATCTGTGTAGAAATATAAATTCTGATAACTGGGTCAGCCTGAGCGTGAGTAACCTTGATTACTTAGTTGGGAAACAGGACTGTTACACCTCTTAAAATTTTTCCTCTCTCTGTCTACCCAGAGAGAGTTTTCCATCACTGTAGTGATAGCTGAGCTCATCATGGGCAAGCTCACTGTCTATACTACACCTGTTTAAATGGCTAACATATAGTCAACCAAAGTTGTCTCTTCTCTGAGGAGACACAAAGTCTTTTGCAAAATATTCTGCACATTTCCATGAGCATCTGGCTATTTCTCACTTGGTCTGTTATATCGCCTAGTCATTATCGAAGGAGATGTGAGTGACCAAAAAACTAAAATTTCTCACATTTTTTCCTCACATGTTCAAATGATGATGATCCAAAGTTCCTTGAATTCAACATGGGAATTTTGAACCAGCTTTAAATTGGGATGCTGAATTTTATTTAGATTGAGCTCCTTGTTCTGCATAGTGTCACTGTTGCACTTGAGAAAACACATTTTTTAAATAATAAAAATAATAAAGTATTACGTAATTCAAACTCAGTATGTTCTTTTGTAAGATCTCAGATTATATTACAAAACACTATGTTTCCTCTCCTTTCCCTGAAACACACAAATTGGTTACTGCACTCAGAGTGCGATATTTTGTTGAAGTATTCTGTAGGCAGAATAGGTCTGCAGCTAATCTGGAGTCGCCTATCCCAGTGAGTACCGATGAACTTCGGCTGCTCCAAAACAGGGGTTCAGAATAATTAACCACCACACCACAGTAGCTTGCTTTACATTGCCTGAGTTGCAGACATTTGACACAACTTTCCACAATTAAGCTGAACAAAAAAATGGAAATCAGGCTGTCTTCTCACTTGCAGCACGACGGTGCTTGAAAGCTAAGATAAATTCACTTCACATAGCAGCATACCTATACTCTGGAGTACAACTTTGCATCGCAACCCTTTGGAGCTGAGGCTCTGAGAGCAGTGAGAGGAGAATGAGAGGGATCTTTGTTGGGTGTATAAACCAACCCCAGCGTTCAGCTGGTGAAAAGATTCACGGGGCCGAGGACCAGACGAGACGGTTACATAAGCTCATCTGACCTGTAACAAAGACCACAGGAATCCCTACATCAATCCTGCACTAAGCCCTAAAATCTCTTGCTGAGCTAGAAAGCATTATTTCAATAGATAAGCGGGCTTGGCTTGGAGTTCAGTGACGGGGACCTCTGCACAGCTCTGCGTAGCTGAGAAATAACTGCCCCTCACTGTTAAAAATCACACCTTGGTTTCTCTTGGAGTCTGTCCAGCTTCGGTTGCTGAATCTTGCTCTGTTGCTTGCTGTTAGACAACATCATTGACATCAGCTTAATAAATAATGTATCTGTATAACTTCAACAGCCTCTGCAGTTGAGGCCATCAGCTTCTTACACATTTGGGGGTAATAACTGGAATAAAACTTCTGTTTTCAACAATTCCTGCATGCTGTAGTTCATCTCTTACTATGTAGCTGAGGTGGTTCCATCTCTGTTTTCCTGAGAAAGAAAAGGCTTAGAGATTTGATGTACATCTTCAGGCACTGGGTACAGCTGGTTCCTTTTTTTTTTTTTAGGAAATTAGAAAGGTTTACTGGTCCCTTGTCGTTTGTATTTTTATAGATTTCAAACAATAGGAAACAAATGTGCCTTTAAAGAGAGAAACTAATTGTTATAAATTAACCTCTGAAGTATGTTTAAATATTTCTCTTTCAATTTGTGCAATAAGGGAATAATTTAAAAGGTATAGCAGGGTGCCTGCCACTTCTGTCCTCTGTAGGAGGAAAATACATAGTAGCATATGCCAAGCCTTATTCTATTCCAAATGCTAACATGAGTGGATGTCAAATCAAATCTCTCATAGAAACAGAAATGCAGCTGTAGGTATTATCTTTGTCAAAATCCTTCTGCTACTGATCTTTCTTTCTTATACTTAATTTATTTCCTCAAAATAATCAACAGAAATTTACAGCCCAAGGTATAGTATGTATGTGTGTGCATATATACCCATGTGCAGATACCTTTAAATCCATTTATTATAGCCTTTGACTATTTTTCAAAAAGTGTCTCCATGAAAACGAGAAAAAAAAAACTAGAAACAATAAATGCATATGATCATTGATTTCTTAAAATGGTGTTTCTGTTTTCTTTGTGTATATACAAGCATTCCTAAGGAGAAGGGGAAAAAAAAAAGGCCAAATATTGTTATAGCCCTGCCTCTGCAATAGATCTGAATTCTTATCATTTTCTGATCGTATACCATTTGCTATTCTATAGTGTAACTTTCAGGAAAGTGCATATCAGATTTGTTCTTCATTCTCTTTCCCTTCTGGCTTCTAGTTACTAAAGCCCCAGGTTTTATTCCATGATTGTTTATAGAAACCTATCCAATAAATACCTTTCCCCTCAGACTATTCTGTTAATGTAAAAAGGAATGCATTTTATCTGATTTCCAAAACAGAAACCTGTGGAGCTGAAACCACTGAATACAGATCCATTTACCTTCTGGACTTCTCTGATTAAATCCCAAAGGAGGAATTAGAAAGTGCTATACGGTTTCAGAGTTCCTCTCTGAAGACAAAGGCATCCCTGACCGACAATTCAAACTTGGATATTCAGCACCAGGCATTTGCAATAGCGACAACTGGATTTCTGTTCTTGTTCCTCATTCGTGTATAATTCCCTGCACATTCAGAGGATTACACACTGTTTATGCATCATGCAATCTCACTGAGTCCTGTTTCTTTACAGTACTTACTCCCGCTGCTAAAAGGAAAATAGGCTCTAACAATCCTCTTTTGGTGCCAAAGCTGCTGCTACTGAATGAACACATCCTGCCTGCAGTAGTCTGATTGATCCCTGCGATCCCTGTATCCAACAGGAGTTCAAAAGAATTCTGCTGCTCAAAGGACTAAAATTGGTATTAGTCTAAGATTTACTGGCAAACTAAATCTCTTTCATGTAACAGTGGATGATGTTCTACCTTTCAACCCCCAGCACACTGAAGTGACACAGAACAAGTTCAAACTTTGGATGGCCTTGACAGCACACTACACCCTAAGACTGGCATTTCCTAGCTCAGAATCCTCCTTAGCTCACAAGCAATAGCAAATGTCACTGAACTGAGCCACAGCTTCCAGCTCCACTCTCAAGCAGGACATGTATACTTGAGACAAATTCAAAATAATAAAAGCTAAACAATCTAGCACACGGTAGCTCTTTGCACAGTTACTGTTAAGGCCACCTCTGCAGCTTGTCAAACACCATTGCGTTTAAAAGCTCAGTCCTGCTGCTACACAGTACAATTCGGACATTCATATACCCCCTTGCAGTGCTTGGTAAGCTAAAAAAATAGACTTTAATGTATTGCTTTGAAGAGTGGAGAATGGAAAGGTTTTCCTGTAGGAAAGACCTTTGTAGGTGATATACGAAACCTGGGATTATGACCGACCTTAAGACAAATAGGTGTTAAGACTAAAGGGACGTAATTTTTATAGCTTACTTAATAAAAAAAATCTGATGCTCCACCCACACACTCAAATGCTTCATGTTCTCTTTTTAATTGTCTCTTCTGGATACATAAAGGACGGCACAATGTATTATTTGCTATGATGGCAAAAAATACTTCAAAGCTGCAAAGACTGGATATTGGTGAATTTAAACATAACTGTTACTAAGATCTTTGACCCTGTATTGGTCATGTTGCTAGTTCAATGCAACAGCCTTACACAGGGTAAAATAGCCGAAACCTAGTGTTACTCTTCCAGTCTAATCAAGGTGGATTTTATTTCAAAAGGAGTGCTACATCACCAACTGAATAACCCCTACACAATGTATGCATGCATATCTGTCCATGTATAACATTGAACTATAATAAGCACAAACACAGAGCTTACCAGCACATTGGTTAGTTCTACCCATATAGTCTACAGTGAATTTTGAACCTTCAGAAGCCCAAGTAGATTGCAAACATTAGGAGTGGCATGAAGGTTTTTTTCCACAGAGAACAGTTCATCGTCATTTAAGCAGAAGGCCAACTTCAGCATATTCAGGCCAGGCCAATTTAGAGCAGAAATGGAAAACTGTTTAAGAAAGCATTGTCTTTTTATTCACAGAAAGGTAAAACATTATTTGCATCTTTCCAGGATTACACTTCGGGCAATATGACAAATTCTGAGTCTCCAAATCAAAACTCAAGGCAAGAGTTCATTTAGGCATGCCTAAAAAAACCTTTTTTTTTTTTTATTTCGTACATCAAATTTTCTTCATGAAGATTACATTTAGACAAACATACAGACTTTGTGTAGGATACCTGTCTTCCCTGACGATTTCTAAGCTTAGTCTTCAGAATTAACAAAAAATAGTTTAGTATTCGCAATCTGTTGCTCCTGCCATGTTGGAAGTATTGCTGTATGAATATAGTAGGGCTATGCAAAATGAGCAGTCCCTTGCTGAATGTGAATCATAAGGAGTCAGATAATACACAAAAAGGTAGATTGTGGTAACATAAAGGTGATGCTGAAGAAAATTAATTTTTCCACTCTACCAAATAGGTTATAGAGTATTTTATAGCACACCATAAAACTGTATTCCAGTAAAAGATAGTTACCCCACTATTCAAGAGTGGTATAAAAGACTTTAGTCCAGCTCCATCTTCATAAATTACTTTAGTATCAGGAAAACCTTACACATCAACACAGTAAAAATACATTTGGTCTTGCCAAGTTGGGGAGAAAAGAAGTTGAAAAATGATAGATCACTTTAAAAAAAAAAAATCACCTGTGCCTTTCTGATTTCAAAAGAAGCTGCAGACTAATTTTGAAGTAATCATTGACAGATGTACTTCAGGCTCCCCACTTCATAGCTGAAAGTCTGAAAGTGTCCCCAGATAAGAATAAGGCCAGAGATACCGAACAGGTCAGAAAAGCCACGTGTTTTTCTCAAGTCTAACTTGCATTTGCAGGTCCTACAGCAATTTGGGGAAAAGTACCACCCTGCAGCACACTGGGCTCCTACTTCCCTCCCCGCCTCCCTGCCCCGCCTCTCCCCCCGCACCGCCCACCTAATTTTCATCTTCCAAAGAGGCTGACAAATTCTGTCTGGGAACAGGGCAACTTCCGAGTAAGCCGAAGCGGTGTTGTGCCCTCTCCGCAGGCAGCACACGCTTCTGACGGGGTCTGCGGCAGCGGAACCGTGCAGGAGGGCGGCTCTCGGGAGGTCCCGGGAACATTCAGTTTACGCTTCCCGTTCCCGAAACACCCCCAGGGGTAACCAGTCTCCCCGGCGCGCTGCTGGGGGTCAGGCTGTGCACTCAAGAGACGCGTCCTTGAGCGAGGAGCCGCGTTACCGCTGCTCTTTCCCTTTCCCTCTCCTCCGCAGCACCGTCGGACCGCGGCCAGGCGCCCCCGG